>CM012453.1:32051296-32288796 GCA_003999625.1 Oryzias javanicus | reverse complement strand
ACCAGTA
Organism: Oryzias javanicus; assembly: GCA_003999625.1. NCBI lineage: Eukaryota > Metazoa > Chordata > Actinopteri > Beloniformes > Adrianichthyidae > Oryzias > Oryzias javanicus. The sequence goes on along the minus strand of CM012453.1, from coordinate 32,288,789 downwards.
AAGATCGATAATCATGGACAAAAAAGTTCAGTTCAATGTCTTGTGGAGTCCAGATGACCCTTTTTTTAACGTAAACAAGCCTAAGAGACCGGAAGGGTTACTACGTTAGCCTTCATTAGCAATGATGCTAGCGCCATTTTACCACTCTCAGCCATTGTTATGCATCGAGTGGCATCAACAGAAAGCAACTGTTTCAATGGAAGACATGCAGGCTCTTATTTTTTTTAAGATTTTAACAAAACACGACTCGAATTAAAGCTAAGAAAATGATTAATGTCGTTGTATATTTACATTTTTATTATCGCTAAAAACTAAGTTGTAAATAGTGCAAGAACTGCGTAACCTGTCAATCATAGATCCAAGCCACACCTCCACTAGCTCCACCCCCTTTTTGCCATTTCTCAAATGAGAATGGAGTCAGCCTCCAACCGTCCTGTTTGGTTACCCTTTAAAGCACCAAAACTATGCGAGCTAACAGGGTATTTTTTCATACAAAGAAGTTGAAAGAGCTCATTAGGAAGGGTTGGGAAACAAGGCTTCAAAAAGGGAAAGTTTTTGCTTTATAATATCATAAAAAAAAAGAGCTAATTAGAGGCTTGTGAACAAAGGGAGGCCTCATAAAGAAGATTGAGCAATGACTTTATTACAACCAAAAATTTCAGCAATTTCTAGTGATTATAATGAGCGAGGTTATAACCATGAAAGACGATCTGTTCAGGTAGCCTTCAAAAGACTTTGATCTCAGGAGAGCCATGTTCATCTTTTTAAATACTAAACAAAGTTAATAAACCCAAAGATTGACTTAATGATAGCGAGAAACAAATGAGAAAGTCTCCTTTGCTCAATCGAAAGTGCAACTTAATAAAGAAGGTTAACGTGTCATTTAATCACCTAGTGGCTCGTCACAGTCAGCCAAAGTTCACTGCAGAGCTGACCAGAAAGCTAAAAGCAGCGTGTGTGTGAAAATCACGAGTCTGAAAAATACATTTTCTCAGATGAGGTTTGGAGGGAATGTGCATTTCTTTGGTCAGTCTGTGAAAAAGATCGGGAAGTGCACATGCCTCGCACCGGCAGGTCAACAGAATATGATCGGTCAGTTTTGAAAACCAGCAAAGGAAGCAGAGGTTCAAACATTCCGACCGTCTTTTCTGTGGGAATTTATCCCGAGCCTGAAAGCGCAGCACGCCTCACGTCGCAAATCACATTCGCAGACGCAAATTCTGGTCTTTCTATCGCTGTTCGGGTTTTCCACAGCCCTTCCTCTAACCCTAACCTTATGTTAACCCTGAAAACGAGTCATGGCCCTAGAAAAAAAATGGCTGTGAAGTCTAGGCTGGATGCCTACACCAATACTAACGTCTCCACTTTGATGGTCAGAGCGAGTTCCAGTTAGCCAGAAAAAAGGGATTTGCACCAGCAAAGCAAAATCAACTGTTACAAATAATATTAAATGTAATTTCAAATGTAAACAAACAAAAAAAGTTTAAAAATCAAAGAATTGAATGACAAAAAATTATATTTTTTTACTTCAGATCTTCAATTTTAGACAAAAATTATATATCAAAAAAGTTTTCAATTTTTTGTTCTAATGTTTCAAAGATAAAAAGCAAATATCACCAAAACTGAATTATAATCTGCATTACACACTCACAGAAAAAGCAAAAATCATTTCTTTAAGTACTATAGAAAAAATATTGGGGATACTGTTTGAATTGTTTACTATATAAAGGGATACACATTTTTTTTGTTTTATTGCTTTTACTATTTATTTGTTTTTTATAGTTTTTTATTTTATTATTTAACAATTTCATTCATATTTCATTTTCTGTCAAGCACTTTGGTTGCTACTGCTTTTAAATTAGCTATTTAGATAATAAATTGATTGATTAATTTAATTTTTATTTATTGTTCAAAAGAACAACATAACAGCAAAAAAAATAAACTTTTGGTGACATTTAATATTCATTTTTTAAGTTAGCTATGTTTAATTAATGGATGTTGAAATCGGAGCTGTTAACATTAACGCTTGGAATTCATAAACAGAATTAACACATTAATATTGATTATTGAAAATGAATTACATCTGACAAAGAAACTTTGTCTTTGTCAGGCATCCACAGCGTGCGTTAAAACCCTTCATCTGGCCTTCTCTACCATGATCACTTACAAAATAAGTGAATATTCAATCAGTTTTTAGTACTTTAATCTTGTCATTTTTTTTTATTTAGATCGCTCTTCCACATAAAGCTTTTTGATCTGTGGTTCGGTAAAAGACGCGTTGCTGATAATCAACTGCAGCGCTCGTCGAAATATTTTCTGATCGTCACTAAAGTTTAAATAAAGCATCAGTTCAGAGAAAAAGTTCACCTCTCACTTCTTGCTTTTGTCCAGAAGATGAAAAAAGTTTTTTTAAGTAGCCTGCGCCATGATATAGAACATTTAGGCTATTTGACCAGAACTTTTTTTTTTATAGGTCTACAAGTTTGTTTCTTTGCTTTCTTGTAGTAATACTGCAGACATGAAAGTCTTTTCTGCTGATATTACTTTTGATGTGTTTTGTACACACTTCTGGGTTAACATTTTCAGGTAATAAAAATGAACAAAAAAATGTTCACTCTGTCCTGTTTTGTCCAAAAGCCACAAATTGTCAAACACATTTACCTAGTAAAACATTGAGATTAATCACAACACAAAAGTATGTTTAATTTGAATATTTTTTTAATCGATTGAAAGTAAACATTTTAAATGTACAGTTTCGTGTGTGATTTTACACTGTGATTATTCCCAAATAAGTGATTGGGAAATGCACTACCAAAAAAAATTAACATGATTAATCGCGATTAATTTTTTCCAGTTTGTAATTACTTAGTTAATTTTTTAAATAGATTTTCAGCCATAGTTAAAATACCTTTTCACATCATTTTATGGATAAAATGCCATTAAATTCTCATTATAGTATTTTAGCACCCTTTTGAACACATTTTGAGGAAAATTGAGGCTAAAATGCAACAACTACATTAGTCAGTCAGTAGCCGGATAATAAATACATCTGAGGGATTGAATGGGTTTGCATTGAGACTGTTTGAAGCCAGGAAGCAGAGACTTTAATTTTCATGAATCCACTGCTTTACTGCAAAATGTCCCACTCCAATAATGTTTTGATCGTTCCAGATGGTCTTTTGATTATGATTATGTCGTTTTTTAACTAAAAAAACGTGTGTTGTTTTCTAGGACATAGTTTCTGCAGAGCAGCAGGAATTCATGAGAAATTTGTCTCTGAGTTCTTGCAGGGCTGCTCTGGTTGGAGCAACCCTGAGAGCTCTCGGTTTACAGAGCAATATTGGAGCTATCCAAATTAGGGATGGGTATCTGTTATCATTTTCAAAAACGATGCGATTCCAATTTTTTGTTTGACTCTTCAATTAAATTTTGAGTTTACAGATTTAAAACACATTTATTTAGAAATACATTAATAATCTACTATATAATTTGAATATATTTACATTAATCTGGTCCAGTTCACAAACTTTCTTCATAAAATAATGAGATTGTTAATATCATACAGAGTTGCATGGATTCTCTAAAGGAGAAGTTCTAACAAAAAAGTTAAAATCATTTTCAGTTTCAATCAGTTTCAGTTTGGCCACTAGGTGGCGATCACACTATATAAGTACACCCTATTCAAGAAGAAGACGACAGTATCAGGAAGAAAAACAATGTTTTAGACCACAAATAGTTCCTTTAAAAAATATTTCCTTAAAGGAATTTGGAAAATGTACGCCTGTGAGTAAATAAAAATGTTCATTTAGTCAGCGATGTATGTTTAGGTCAACTGAGTGTTAGCGTTAGCCATCCTATGAGAAATTCCATTAAACATTAGCATCAAGCTAGCGGATTTCAGCTTTATGTGCTAAATCGATTCATTTCTTTTAAGAATCGATTATGGATCTATTAAGCTTAAATCGATTTATTCATCCCAGCCCTAATCCAAATGTACAGATGTGTGACGGATGCCATCTTAGATGAGGAAAACAAAGACGTTAACGGATCTAGTCGTCTAGGAGTGGATGCAGCAGAATGGAGAGCAAATAAGAATGCAAATAAGATCTGCACTTTTTTTTTATGTCACAACAATTTGAATGAAATAATACTCAGAATGAAATTTTGAGCTTAACTATCTTCATATATGTCCTCCATCATTATAAAAATGCCACAAGAACACAGTAAAAATACATTTAACAGCTACAGATCAGCCGAAGTGACTCACCTTCATGCCCACGTTTGTGTTGTGCATGTCGACGCGTGCACGCGGGTCCTTGTTGGAGCGTTTGCCCAGGAAGTCTTTGACAAACTTGTAAGCATATTTGAGGTTGTCCCCGCAGCCCCCCCACTGCCAGGCTTCTCGGTTCTCCAGATCCGGAGCTTCGTCACACGTGCAGCGCTCCATCCGTCCCGCGCTGCAAGCTTTGGCGATGGCGTGCGTCAAGCCCGCTGAGGATATGGCGTACAAAAAGGCCGTCTCTTTAAACCCTGGAAGAGCAGGTCGGACACAAATGAGAGGCTGCAAACTGGAGGCTTGTTAATGGAGGTCAGAGTGAAAGCCCCGCGTACCACTTTTCAGTATGTTGGCGCGGTGACGCCCCTCTAAGGTGCAGTTCCACCTCTCGAAGCGGAATTGATGCTGACATTCTAAGGCGCTCATGAGGATAGCCTCCCTCAAGGAATCTGCCACGCCCGGGTCCCGTCTGCACATCCTGCGCTGCTTCTTCTCCAGTCTGAGACGGTCGCACAGCTTGTGGTGGGCCCTGCCCGTAACCTCCTCCGGTAGAGAGTTCAGCGGCAAGATCGACAGCGGCTCATTACCCGTCAGCCTGCAGAGAGTGAACACAGATGTGCCGGTTGAAACAAGAGCCCAGGGAGCCGGGTAGATACACCTAGCGGAGCACAGGATGCTGACCTTGCTGGGTAAACAATAAGACCCGCAAAGATATACTACACAAACAGCACAGGAAGCACAGCTGGGGTGTACGGTGCTCCAAAGTTTGGTTAATGTTCAGATGAATTCAGCTGGCCGGCGGTTAATGTTCTGGGGAATGCAGCGCTTGCTAAAGATTGAGATCAACCGCCGCCCGCCACGGCTGCGCAGCCAAGTCCGCGCAAACGCGAAAAAAGATCCACTTTTTCAGAAAGCAACAAAAGACCAAAGTGGTCAATGCAGTAATTGTTTAACATATTTAGCTAGTCGAGAGGGAAAGTGTAAAACAGTAGCCAACTCGGTTCAACATTATATCCTGAGTCATATTCTAGCACAGTCATTCCTCAAGCTTTCCAGACCTTAAATCTGCAGTTTATAGGACAAAAACTGAAGTTTTTCAACTCCAAACATGGTACATGTGGCAGACTTGTACTCCTTTTGTCAGCTTATTTAAGGGAGGCTTGCACAAAACACGCATAACTGCCACATTGCTGGCAAAACCTACGACCAGTGTTCTGAGGTTGTGATGGGGGAAACGGCATTATTTTCATAAACACACACAGGGGACATGACTGTCAGCCTGGGACCATTTTGGTCACACCAGCTGGCAGGATTGGCACTGCAGTTGCTCATTATGTGCAATTTCTGGCCGCTTTTACACCCTAAAGTGAAACTGAAGAATAAATGGATTCACAGAGCTCACAAAAGCTCAAGAATCCAACCAGAGTGCTTTTGCAGCCACGTGTCTTTTTTTTTTTTTTTTTTTTTTTTTAGCTCATCTTTTTTATAAAAAGTTAAAATCCGATTGATACAAATAAATAATCAAACCACTTTGGCTCCAAAATTCCTTTAGTTTAGTATCTAATTAAAAGAAAAACAAAACTTTTTTTTAAAAGTTTGTGAAATGAGAACAAATAAAAGGAAAAATGTTTAACCAATTTATGAGTCATATGGTATGTAATGGGATGGTGGTTACACCAGATTTCTCCAATAGCTCAAAAACGTAGTCCTCTCCGCGTGGGTGGAGTGCTCATGCCCCGGGTGGAGGAGTTTAAGTATTTTGGGGTCTTGTTCACAAGTGAGGGAAGATCGGAGCGTGAGATTGACAGGCGGATTGGAGCGGCGCCCGTTGTTATGCGGTCGTTGTGGCGAAGAGAGAGCTGAGTCGGAAACCAAAGCTCTAAATTCACTGGTCGATCTTCAATCCAAGACTCAGGTGGAACAAGGTGGCTCAGGCGTCTGGTCTGGTGACGCTCCCGGACACCTTCTTGGGACGGGTCAGACAAGAGGAAGGCCCAGGACACGATGGAGAGACTACATCTCCCAAACTCCCCCCAGAGGATCTGGAGGAAGTGGCCAGAGAGAGGGTAGTCTGGGCATATTTACTCAGGCCAGATCCAAATTCTTCCCCTATACCCCTCAACCCCCTCCAAATAAAGGGACAGGGGTGAAATAGTTTGAGGGTAGAGCAAAGAGACTTCAATTTCTGTATCCCTACGCCGGTAGGGAGAGCCGAGAACAAGCTCATTTCTTCGAGTGGGTGTGCTCTGAAGCACAGAAGTTTACAACTGAATGTAAGTAATGACTTGTTGTTTTTGCATGACCTTTTTAAAGGTATAGAACCAATGTTGTTATGCATTTCCGCGCACTAGCAGCTCTGCGCTAACGTAGCTGACCGCCGACAACACATCATATCATCAATCGAGTGGGAGAAACTTTCAAATTCCAAAACACTATTTTTCCATATTTCTCAGTTTGAAGGGGTAAATGTAGTGGTGGGGTGTAACCGTAGGGATCCCAACTGACCTGGGGAACGCCTCTGGGCCCCCCCAGAGAAGCTGGAGGAAGCGGCCGGGGCGAGGGAAGTCTGGCTGTCTTTGCTTAGGCCTGATACAAATTCTTCCCCTACCCCTCCAAATGAAGGAGCATTTGAAGGGAAAGGGGTGTCTAAAATGTGTTTCTGACTGCCAGCAGCCCGGCGCTAAAGAAGCTTTCTGGCAACTATTGATGACATCATCGACCGGCAGTGACGTCCAAATTCGACAACGCCATTTTTCCATATCTTTCAGTTTGAAGGAGTAAATGGGGAGAAGATGGAGCGGTAGGGGAAGAGTTCTAATTCGGCCAATGCTTCCAAACTCCCCCTGGGAACACCTCGGGGTCCCTCCAGAGGAGCTGGAGGAAGTGGCCAGGGAGAGGGAAATGTGGCATTTTTGCTTAAGCACGATCCAAATTTTTCCCCTACCCTTCCAGTTCCTCCCTACCCCTCAATTTAAAGGTGCTTTTGAAAGGAACGGGGTGTCTGAAATGCATTTCCGAGGACTAGCAGCTCTGCGCTAACGTAGCTCACCGGCGACTATTGAGGACGTCATCGATCAATATCAAAGACACCATTTCTCCATATCTCTTAGTTTGAAGGGGTAAATGTAGGGGTAGGGAGAATCTATAGGGGCAGGGGAAGAATTTGGATTCGGAGTCCCTCCAGAGGAGCAGGGGGGAGTGTCCGTGGAGAGGGAAGTATGCATGTCTTTCCTTAGTCCAGGGGTCTGGAACATGCGGCTCCAGATCCACATGTATCTCTTTTATCTCTCCTTGGCCAAACATAAAGTAAGTCATTGAGATTGTTGACCCAGTCTGAGTCAGCAGTTCTATCTGAATGACTGTCTAACCAAAACTAACTAAAGTCAAAAGTCAAAGTCCCATTAGTTGTCACACACCTAGGTGTGCGAAATTTGTTCTCAGCATTTGACCCATCCCCTAAGGGAGCGGTGAGCTGCAGACACAGCCGCGCTCGGGAACCATTTGGTGGTTTTAACCCCCCAATCCAACCCCTTAGTGCTGAGTGTCAAGCAGGGAGGCACTGGGTCCCATTTTTAGAGTCTTTGGTATGACTCGGTCTAGACTTGAACCCGCGATCTTCCAATCTCAGGGCGGACACTCTACCACAAGGCCACTGAGTTGGTATGGCCACTGAGTTTGGTAAGGAAACCAAACAAACAAAGCCTGCAAACCAAGACTACCAAGGTCTGACCCCAAACTAAAAAAAAAAAAAAACCCAAAAGAGTAAGACTTTAATTTGAAAATACGTTTTTTGAGCCTCTGTCAAACATTAGAAAATGGAAAAAAAAATATGTTTTTGCTTTTGCAAATTTGCTTTTCTTTGTGCCAAAAAATAGACTAAATTCATATTTGTTATATTAAAAGAAAGAAGGTCATGAATGTAAATTGCTTAAAGGCTAAAATAAGAATTTGCGGCTCCTTCCAGGTTTTGGTCAGTAGTAAATGAGCCCAAATGGCTCTTTTAATGTAAAAGGTTGCAGACCCCTGCCTTATTCTGATGCCCCCATGATGAGTGGAAGAAAATCGATGACTTGATTGAGGCCAAAACTCTCATAGGTTAAATTAAGAAGGGATTTCAATTTGTCTGTTGACCACCTTAGGCACTCACCACTCGTACAGGATCTCTGTTGCAAGTAAACACCCAAAAAAAGTCATAATTTCTAAACTTTGTGTGATGATTCTTGCTGGATGTCCACACAGGAAATAAGCAATCTGGAATCCCCATCACTGTAACCTTGCAGAGAGGACTCTGTCACCGTCAGGAGGTCACAAGAGTTCCTGCGCATAAGATTTATTTTATTAAGTCCCATAACTGACTGAAGCGTTTCCCCTTGAGTTCTAAGCATCATATCAGGGAACTTAATAGATCGCAGATGCTGGAGTGTATGATGCTCGCAGATGCTCCAGTACATTCTTTGTTTTACAATACACTTACAACCTGGTCGAGAGTCCAGGCAGTCGCAGTTTAGTAGGGAGGAGCTGCTTGCAGATTGGGTAAAAGGCTTTCCCTTTTACAAAAGTGTGTTTGCCAGTTTTTTCTTGTCTAATGGCAATGAGTTTCAAATGGAAACCTGGCAAGTCGTGTCTTGACAGGGGTTTTGAAAAGGGAGAAAAAAAAAAGGTATAGTCTGAGCAATGAGCTCTGTAACGCAAGACAACTATGTTTCTCTGAAGAAAAATGTGCTTGAAGTTGTTTCATGCCTTATTAAAGTACACTCCGATAGCAAAGTGAAGGAAACACGCAGAACATTCCAACATAAACAAAACCAGCTGACCCAGCATGTTACAAGTGACTGACCATTGTTCCACAACATTTCTAAAGCCAGCGAGCAATCAGGGACTCTGCACGCCGCGCCTTTTTACGACCATTTAAAATATCTGTAGAAAACTGAAATATTTAACTTAGTTATGCCTGTATTTAAATTAAAAAAAAAAAACTTTCATATCGCCTTGAATTGGAATACTTAGAGATGACTTTTACCTTTAAAACTAGAGGTCAAAATACATACAAAAAATACAAATGTTAGTTGTTTTCGGCATCCTGCGCACAGATGTCTCTGATAGAAACCGAGACCCTTTCTTATTTGTGAGATGAAAGGTTTCAGCTCAATTCTAAAGTCACTGAAACGTGTTTGAAATAAAGGGTGTTGGTTTTACTGCATGTGACTCCTGCTGTCACCGAAAAACCAAAAAAAACCAAAGGTCAAACATTCCTGAACGCTGATGCGCTAAAAGATGTCAATTCTCCAAAAATGAACTCATTCAACTCACTTAGAGGGCAAAATAGCTGGAAATCTGCTCAGTGTCTTAGTCACCAAAAAAAAGGGTCAAAAAGAGAAATAAAGATGAGGAAATCACTGAGGGAAGCCGTCCCTGGTTTTTCCTGGAAAAACAAAGTGAGATTTTGTTTCACTCTCCTCAGTGACAGCCTAATACACTATAAAGTGTCAGACTCTGTCACCACACTCTCCATCAAATGCTTAGATGGGGGAAATAATGAAGAGTGTGTCTAAAAGGTTGAAGCTTGTAAAGACCTGAAAAACATAAATCTCCACGCAGTGATGTTTTAAAGCTATTTCTAAATGGTAAATGGTGTATACTTGTATAGCACTTCATTGAATGCCCAAAGCGCTTCACAGTCACAGGCACATTCACCCACATATTCACTCTCTGCTGCCAAACACTGCAGTCAACCTTCCACCAGGGGCGACCGCCCTGCCCCAGCATAATTTCAATAAATTCTGACATTGCAGATTGTTTTGCCGAACTCACTAACAAGTAATAGATAATATCCGACGAGAACCGTGCGACTCCAAGTCTGAATCCAAATCGCTTCCTTACCCCTTTGGCTCCTCCCCTTTGCTCAAATTGTATGGGCATTTAAAGCTGCAATGGTGTCTGAAAGTTTTTCCTTTTTAAGGAGGACCCTTGAGGCTAGCTAGAGAATTGCATTACTTTGTAAAATAATTCCCGTTATCTTTTATTATGAAGTTTTTCACAAAAAAAAAAAAAAAAATTAAAAGAACCTTTGTTGTTTTTGAAGACATGTTTTATGCATAACAGCAGTAGCTCATTAAAAATTCTAGATTGTTGACTGCTGACACACATTGCAACGCGCCCCTCCCCCTCTATTTCACGCTCACACAAGAGCTTATAGCCTCAAGCTAACATTAGCAGCAAAAAAACAAAAAGAAATCAGTTTCACTCTTCGCTGCAGTGTTAAAAGCTCATTGCGTAAGCGCGGGGGGAGGGGAGACTTTGGCCGCCCATTTTAGCAGATGCGTCATTAGTCTGAGCTTTTTTAAGCATCTGGTTTCCTGATCCAATGTAATTGGGATTAAGAAATATTCAGAAATCCTGTTTGATTATAAATTATTTTATGTAGGTCCTCCATGAGAAAAACGCAACAAGAACATGTTAAAAACACAAAAAGAGAGTTTTTTTCTTTAACTGAACATAGATGACTGGCAACTATTGATGACATCATCAAGCGGTAGTAACATATAAATTTGAAGACTATAAATTTTTATCCCCCTTTCTCTCCACTTGGTGGTATAAATGTAGGGACCGGAACTAACCATAAGGTTAGAGAAGCAATTCAAAGTCTATTGATTTCTAAAAATGGACACCTCAAAGGGAATTATCCCACTTATGAAGAAATAAATACTCAATCAAATATTAATACTTTGTTATTTTTTATGTTTAAATTCAGAAAAAAATAGACTTCTTGATACAGGATCTGTTGTGTTGTCATGGTAACGGCTATATAATCTGCCTCTTGATCAGCTGCAGTTGGTGTATGAGAATTAACCAGCCGATACCAACCGGCCAATAATATAGAACATTCTGGTTATTTTTAGGGATCACTTTTTAAAGGCACACCCTGCAGGTTATCAGAATCAACCATTCATCCATACAGTTATATGACAGTGTTTAATGCACATTACATGTAAAACTCTTAATTTATTCCTTTTTACACATTTTTATGTCTAACTAAAAGTTATATTAAAGCAAAACTCTCAAATTTACCAATGATTCTTCCTCAAAAATAAGAGGAATACGTTTTATTGCACAATTTTAGAAAGTACTTTTTGTGTCCAATGTGCTTTTGCTGTCATTTAAAGGGGCCGTACCGTGAATGCACTATAATGTTCATTCCTCACTATAAAGAACCCCAAAGCAGTATTTTGATCCGTTCATGTATTTAGAAGTAATCCTCTAAAAAACTGCGCTCTCTGCAGCAGCCCCTCCCACACCTTCCAAAAGGAGTGGGTCGAATCGTGCTGATGTCAGCACAATGTGAACCGCCCCCCTCCAGGAAGAGTCTGTTTTGCCAGCACCGTCCCCAGTCTAACAGCAACTCCCAGAGCTAGCGGTAATCAGTATAAAACTTTCATTTTAGATGCAGAATTTCGTATATTTTCCAATTGTGTCTAGTCTTCAACAAATTCCCGCTCAAATAGGGTTCTTACTTTGGACACGGGGCTCCCTTAAGACACCTCCCCCGGGCACAGCCGTACAAAAGTGTCTGTATTTGTGTTGTGAAGCAGTGTAGCAATGCTTGGGCCTACTAAAGGCAGATATATGGTATGTCCATCTTTGAAGAGGTTTAGATTATTTTCGTTGGAGATATACAGACACGCTGCCACAAACTCTAGAACAGGGGTGGGCAAACTACGGCCCGGGGGCCACATGCGGCCCCTTAAGCTACTTAATGTGGCCCTCCAAATTAAAATACATTGAATCAAAAATCCTAATTATTGTTTATTTTCATTGTATTTCTGGTTCTTCCCATGAATGGTGTTGTTTCTCTGACGTTCGTGTGTGTTCCTTTCTGAGTCAGATGGTGATCTTTCGGATTATTCCTACACCACATAAATGCAGCATTTCTTTGAGTTCACATTTTCCTCTGAAGAACATCAACCCATTGGATCACCCAAAAGAGAACAAAAATCAAAATTTAGAAATTAAAACTCCCAAATTTTTCTGCTTTTAAATTAATTATGTGAATTTGAATCCAAATTAAAGCATGTTTTTCTCTAAATTCCATATTATTTTTTTAGTTTATGAGGTTGATTACCAAATCTCTCCTTCCATCTGCTCCTCGTCCGGCCCTTATGCCAAATTTAAGAACCCTATGTGGCCCACGAGTCAAAACAATTGCCCACCCCTGCTCTAGAATGATGTCATGAAATGGGCGGCGGCCACTCGCAGCAGCAGGCGGAGCTTCCGGAGTCGTTCTACTTCCGGGTAGGAAAAAACTCACAACAAATAAGTATTATTTCATAAATAATTTGTTTTTTAGTCTTCCAAAGGTAATATATGATCTTGTATATGGATATATTTCACTCTGAAAGGCTTAAAAAATCATAGTATCTCCCCTTTAATGTCCATTCAAATATGCCAGTGACTCAAAAACTAGGATATAATCAATTGATCCAAACAGATCCTGCTCAATCTCTGCCCAACAATCACTTCAGAATAAAAAACTAAAAGTAAAAAAAAAAGTTTAATTGAGCAAATTTGAACGTTTTTATGTATAAAAACATCTTTTATCTTGATTGGTTTCAAAAGGAAACGTTATCAAGCAATTTTATCTTTAATAGTAGAGCTATCAGTCCAATAACAGTCTATTTATGTTGCTCCATAATGAAATGCGTCCATCATCATGTCTGCTCTTTAATGTACACAAACATGTTTTTACATCAAGTGTGGCTTTTTTAAGGTATTTTTGTTTCAGGTGTTGTCACAGCAACACTAATTACACACAGAATATACAGTAACACCAACATATAAAACTCATATTGTCCGATGCGAATTTGGATTCTTGCTGATGTTTGCTCAGCTTTGCTTTTTCCATTCACACACTCGCCTCTGCAACACTCCTCGCTGACGCCGCTGACCTATCCGCATGCCGCACCTCCTCCACTGTCTTTCACTTAGCAACACTGGAGTTTGTTTAGTCCCTTCTTTCTACCTGTCAGCACCTCCCATTGCCCATGACATTTACTATATATACACTTTCCAATGCAGCGGGTTCAGTGAAAACGCCTCATTTGGCGCGGTGGAGCCTCTGTGTCGATCCCTTGAGGAAATCATTGACTAGCTCTAAACTTCACCATCATCACTCCCTCTTCAGCTTCAGACCGCCGTCCTGGACGTGACCCTCCGCTGCCATTGCTGTGCGATCTTCATTAGTCTGGAATGTAAATAGTTAAATGGAGTCGTCTTTGGCGACAAATGGTTGAAAGAGTGAACCTCACCAAACAATACAATTTATGTGTTAATACTAGGGCGGGGAATCGATTTGAAAAAAAATTAATCGCAAACTTGGAAAAAATTAATCGCGATTAATCGCTAAAAAAAATTTCTGTCTCAGTATTTGCCAACCACTTATTATATGCGAAACTCTACATTTAGAACATTTATTTTTAATTACTGCTATCAATCAATTAAAAAAAAATCTGATTAATCGCACTTTTGTGTTGAGATTAATCACGATTAATCGCAATGTTTTACCTGGTAAAATTTGTTTGTACAATATGGCACTGGACCAAATAGTCCGCTTTTTGTGTAAAAAAACCGACCTAAATAAAAAAATAGCAAGAATAAAGTACTAAAAACCGATTGAATATTTATTTTTTTGTAAGTGACCGCGGTATAAGCGGGATAATACCCAACGAAATGTTTTAACCACAGAGTTAAAGGGCTGGGAATTGATTTGAAAAAAAATTAATCGCAAACCTGGAAAATATTAATCGCGATTAATCGCTAAAAAAATTTCTGTCTCAGTATTTGCCAACCACTTATTATCTGCGACACTCTACATTTAGAACAGTTATTTTTAATTACTGCTATCAATCAATAAAAAAAAAAAAAAAATCTGATTAATCGCACTTTTGTGTTGAGATTAATCACGATTAATCGCAATGTTTTACCAGGTCAAATTTATTTGTACGATATGGCACTGGACCAAATTGTCCGCTTTTTGTGGAAAAAAAAACGATCTAATTAAAAAAATAGCAAGAATAAAGTACTAAAAACCGACTGAATATTTAGTTTTTTTGTAAGTGACCGCGGTATAAGCGGGATAATGCCCAACGAAATGTTTTAACCACAGAGTTAAAGGGCTGGGAATTGATTTGAAAAAAAATTAATCGCAAACCTGGAAAATATTAATCGCGATTAATCGCTAAAAAATTTTCTGTCTCAGTATTTGCCAACCACTTATTATCTGCGACACTCTACATTTAGAACAGTTATTTTTAATTACTGCTATCAATCAATTAAAAAAAAAAAAAAATCTGATTAATCGCACTTTTGTGTTGAGATTAATCACGATTAATCGCAATGTTTTTCCTGGTAACATTTGTTTGTACAATATGGCACTAGACCAAACAGTCCGCTTTTTGTGGAAAAAAAATGATCTAAGTAAAAAAAAAAAAGCAAGAATAAAGTACTAATAACCGATTGAATATTTATGTTTTTTGTAAGTGACCGCGGTATAAGCGGGATAATGCCCAACGAAATGTTTTAACCACAGAGTTAAAGGGCTGGGAATTGATTTGAAAAAAAAATTAATCGCAAAACTGGAAAATATTAATCGCGATTAATCGCTAAAAAATTTTCTGTCTCAGTATTTGCCAACCACTTATTATCTACGACACTCTACATTTAGAACAGTTATTTTTAATTACTGCTATCAATCAATTAAAAAAAAAAAAAAAATCTGATTAATCGCACTTTTGTGTTGAGATTAATCACGATTAATCGCAATGTTTTTCCTGGTAACATTTGTTTGTACAATATGGCACTAGACCAAACAGTCCGCTTTTTGTGGAAAAAAAATGATCTAAGTAAAAAAAAAAATAGCAAGAATAAAGTACTAATAACCGATTGAATATTTATGTTTTTTGTAAGTGACCGCGGTATAAGCGGGATAATACCCGACGAAATGTTTTAACCACAGAGTTAAAGGGCTGGGAATTGATTTGAAAAAAATTAATCGCAAACCTGGAAAATATTAATCGCGATTAATCGCTAAAAAAAATTTCTGTCTCAGTATTTGCCAACCACCTATCTGCGAAACTTTACATTGAGAACATTTATTTTTAATTACTGCTGTCAATCAATAAAAAAAAAAAACTCAGATTAATCGCACTTTTGTGTTGAGATTAATCACGATTAATCGCAATTTTTTCCTGGTAACATTTGTTTGTACAATATGGCACTGGACCAAATAGTCCACTTTTTGTGGGAAAAAAAATGATCAAAGTAAAAAAATAGCAAAGATAAAGTACTAAAAACCGATTGAATATTTATTTTTTTTGTAAGTGACCGGGGAATAAGCGGGATAATACCAGACGAAATGTTTTAACCACAGAGTTAAAGGGATGGGAATTGATTTGAAAAAAAATTAATCGCAAACCTGGAAAATATTAATCGCGATTAATCGCTAAAAAAATTTTCTGTCTCAGTATTTGCCAACCACTTATTATCTGCGAAACTCTACATTTAGAACATTTATTTTTAATTACTGCTGTCAATCAATTAAAAAAAAAAAATCTGATTAATCGCACTTTTGTGTTGAGATTAATCACGATTAATCGCAATGTTCTACCAGGTCAAATTTATTTGTACAATATGGCACTGGACCAAATAGTCCGCTTTTGGGGAAAAAAAATGATCTAAGTAAAAAAATAGCAAGAATAAAGTACTAAAAACCGATTGAATATTTATGTTTTTTGTAAGTGACCGCGGAATAAGTGGGATAATACCCGACGAAATGTTTTAACCACAGAGTTAAAGCTAAGGACTATTTGTTCGATTAATTTGCGTTAATACATATTAAAGCGTTATTTTTAATGTGCACAGCCCTCGTAGATACTAAAAAAAGTCAAAATTTTACCCTGAAGAATCAGTTTTTGACGATAGATCGATTTCTGCGCACAAATTTATTCAAATTCATAGAGATTGTGTTGATCTCAGAGAGAAGAATTGTAGATTCCTTACAGATTTATTTTTTGCGTCTTCGTCTTTGTCCATTTTTCAAGTGTTCGGCTCATTTGAGTGCGCAGCTATGCACAAATGTGTGTACGAGCTCAAACGACCTTAAGTCAACATCTACAAGAGTCTGTCATGGCTGAACGCGCCCAGGCAGAAAAAAAAAAAGCACAAAAGCCACAATTTCTCCATCAGCCTGAACTTGCAGGTTGTGTGGTCTAAGTGTCGTCTAGATCACAACCAACCCCCTCCGCCTTTTTTCCTACTCGCCAAACTTCCCCTATTCCCACCGGTCAATTACTCTAAACAGATGTCAATCATTTGACCCAGCTGTTGGCTTAAAACAAAGCCTCTTCCAGACAAAACCACCACTCTCCGTGAACATAAAGTACACAACACAATGACAGATTTGGACATGTGTCCTGGAACGGTCTCGATGAATGTGTGAGCAATTAAGAAAAACAAAAGGAAACGAAAGTATTAATCATTAAATTAAACCCGGGTTTCTTTGGGAAATTAAATTTGTCAGTGCCGATTTACTTTTCTTTCTATTAATTTTTTTTTACTTCTGCTTTCACAGCATTTAACTCCTTTTTTTCAGGGGGGAGCTGTGTACTTTTCTCAGAAAAGTTGGATGAACTTCAGACCACCCTGCCCAAGCCCCATCTGGTGTATCAGAGCCCAATTCGTGCCAAAGGTAGTAGGAATGTGAGCATGTGTGGTGTTTTCCCTCAGGTCTGCTCTAGTTATGGCTGACAATGTGCTCCACAGCCTACACTTGAATAAGTGAAGAAACGCTGAATCAGTGTCAAATGTCTCCGCTCCAGGGGGACCCCAGGCCGTTGTTCACCTTCATGGAGAGGAAACCCAGCACTGCACACATTTTCTTCCCTCTGATACTTTTAATTCCACAAATATTTAAAACAAACAAAGAGGCAAAAGGCTTAGATTGAATTACTGAGGGTTGTGCCAGCACTCCCAAAAAGCTACAGTGCTGCAACATGACTTAAAAAGTATTTATTTTCCAAATGTTACCAGACTGGATAAGTCATTTTTTGTTGAGTAATGGGCCTCCAGTGGGAATGCCAAACGGCATCAAGAAACACAGCTTTTCACACAGTGCTGAAGGGAAGTGCGCTATCTAGTATGACCTAACAGGATATGACACAAAGTTATGTCATCTGCTGTCCTGTCTGGTCATTAACAACCCACACAGAGCGTGTTGGTCCACTCCCATAAAGTGAAAGATCCCTTTGACATGTTTAAAGTCCCCCTCTGATGAAAATCATGTTTTTTTTTTCTTAGTTTTTACATGTATGTGGGCATTTTTCTTGTGAGACAGAACAAATGTAATAAGAAATCATTTCTCCTTTTTAATCTCTGTCAATCAAACTGTCACAGACATATGCTGCACATGCACTAAACCAGAGGTCGGCAATCTTTAACAGTAAAGGAGCCATTTGGGCTCGTTTTCTACTGATCCAAACCTAGAAGGAGCCGCATTGACTTTATGTTAGCCTTAAAGAAATTTGGATTTGGATTCATAACCCTCTTTTTGTTTTGTTTTTTAAATAAATGTGATTAATGTCTATTTTTGGCACGAATAAAAGCAAAATATATATATATATAAAGAAACTAGCATCTCTCAAAAAGGTATATTTTTACATTTTTGACTTTAGTAGCAAAAAAGCAAGCTCGATGCTTATTTAATAGCTGAACTTCAAATTAGCATAACATTTCTCTGTAAATTAAATCAGCCAAAAATTTTGTCATATTGCTGAAATAAAACCTAAACTCAAAATTAGCCTAAAACCCTCAGTAGATAACAAATTAGCTAAAAATGTTAGCATATTGCTAAAATATTAGCTAAACTCCAAATTAGCATAAAAAACTAATTAGAGGCAAAATCTGCCAAAAAAGCTAGCTTGTTGCTTAATTACTAGCTGAATTCCAAAATAGCCTAAAATTCCTCAGTAAACTAACTTAGTCACAAATGTTAGCATGTTGCTAAAATAGAAGCTAAATTCTAAAACTATCAAAAAAAAATCAGTAGATAACATTAACATTTTACTTAAATATTTGTTAAACTCCAAATTAGCATAAAATGTCTCAGAAAACTCCCAGTAGATAACAAATTAGCAAAAATGTTAGCATATTGCTAACATATTAGCTAAACTCGAAATTAGCATAAAAAACTAATTAGAGGCCAAATCTGCCAAAAAAAAAAAGCTAGCTTGTTGCTTAATTACTAGCTGAACTCCAAAATAGCCTAAAATTCCTCAGTAAACTAACTTAGTCAAAAATGTTAGCATGTTGCTAAAATAGAAGCTAAATTCTAAAACTATCAAAAAAAAAAAATTCAGTAGATAACATTAACATTTTACTTAAATATTTGTTAAACTCCAAATTAGCATAAAATGTCTCAGAAAACTCCCAGTAGATAACAAATTAGCAAAAATGTTAGCATATTGCTAACATATTAGCTAAACTCGAAATTAGCATAAAAACTAATTAGAGGCCAAATCTGCCAAAAAAAAAAAGCTAGCTTGTTGCTTAATTACTAGCTGAACTCCAAAATAGCCTAAATTCCTCAGTAAACTAACTTAGTCAAAAATGTTAGCATGTTGCTAAAATAGAAGCTAAATTCTAAAACTATCAAAAAAAAAAAATTCAGTAGATAACATTAGCATTTACTTAAAAATTTGTTAAACTCCAACTTAGCATAAAATTTCTCAGAAAACTTAGCCAAAAACGTTAGCATGTTGCTAAAATAGAAGCTAAAATTCTAAATTAGCCTAAAAACTCCAGTAGGTAACACATTAGCCAAAAATGTTAGTATGTTGCCAAAATAATAGCTAATATCCATTTTTCTTTTTTTTTAATTTACTATTATTTTATTTTTCTTCAGCCAGAGAGCCACCATGGAGAGATAAAAGAGCCACATGTGGCTCTGGAGCCGCAGGTTGCAGACCCTTGAACTGGCGTTTCTAGTTCAGGTTCTGGAGAAGAGAAGATGGCATCTTCACATTGACTGCAGTCAAATGAGCCGTCGTTCACATTTCTGTGGTCAAATCAGCATCACCGGATTTTTGGTGTGAGTTTCATCCAATACTTACGGTAGCAGGGCTGAGAACGCTGGAAAATCTCCACGGAGTTTCTTGATGTGACCACGGAAATGTGAACGGCGGCTCATTTGACCGCAGTTGGAAAGGATTGTACATCAATGAAAGAGCATTTGGATGTTAGCTTTCATCATTTTCTGCTCTGAGAAACCTATGGATTGATCACAGCAACGTCAATAAACATTGGAGAATGAGCTAAAAGAGTCTTTGGTGAACTGGAGGGAGAAAGAATCAGGATTTTGGAGGAAGTTCAGTCCATGAAGATCTGAGCTGACATCCGGATCAGAACCATACGGCTGGACGTTACCCACATTGATCGACGTTTTTATGTAGCCGCAGGGAAGATTTACACTAATGAGGCAGAAGAATCAGAAAAGGGGGATCTTTAGCTCAACACCAAAAGCCACACCCCCTCAGAGGAGATTTTTGTAACAGAAGCTTTAGGTTAACATAAAAAATGGCTTTTTAAGACATTTAGGTTGTGAGTGGAGAGTCGTGAAAAAATTGTGCCTAATATTCCGGACGTCACTTTCGTTGATTACATCATTATTAGTCGCCGGTCTGCTAGCTTTAGCGCAGAGCTGCCAGCGCTTGAATACACACAACAGCAGTTTTATAACTTTAGAAAGGTCATCCTACAACAAAAAGTGATAACTTACATTTAAGTGTAAAAGAATAAATAAAAGAAAAGCGCTTCTCAGCGCGACGCTGTTTACCCTCGTGGGATAGGACTTTGTATTGAAGGGTCAGATTTAAAAAATACACTTCCTCCCCCTTCAAATGGAGGGGAAAGAAGAATTCAGATTGGGCCATAATTTAAGCACTACTGGGAATGTTTTTGTTTTGTTTTTTTAAATTAAAAAAATGTTCATTGTAGGACTTTACATGATGTGGTGCATTATGTATCAAATCCAAAATATATGTATTTTTTAATGGTCACAATGCTTTGAAATGCTAAAATCAGAGCTCGATCTGTGTGAAAACTGAAATGAACACAAGAAGTGGCGCTACAGGGATCTGGCTTTAGGAGTACGGGGCATAGTAAGAGGTTTAACTGCTATGTGAGAACTCAAGGCTTCCGTGGTCAGCAGCTCAGTTGTAGTCACTGTGTGACTGGCACAGATCTGGCGTGCAGCAGCGTACACATGACTCTCCTGATCTAGCGCACACCGTGGCACAGAGCAGGCCTGTACCAGCGCACAGACACGCCAGGCACCTTCAGGCACACGCACTGTACGAGGTTCTTACCAATTCCACATGATGGCATGAGAACCAGATTGTTTGTTTGGTGAAAGAACAAGTCTGTTTCATGTTAAAACTCAGAGTAAACCAGGCTTTTGCAGGATACAACCGGGCACATGATCTTTGAAACACGTTTGGGTGCCAAACCTTCAGAAAATACAACGCAAACCTGAAGGTTTTGTGTGTTCTGAGATCTGACAGGACTTTTGTTTAATCCCTATTCACATACAGAAAAGATTATTCTTTGTTTCCAAAAGGCTGCATGCTCCAAAAATCCATCTGGATTCATTTTGAGTCAAAGGGATATTACAGTAAACAGAAAAAAAAGACAATTTACCTGAAGTGACATGAGTGCAGGTGGGTGCACTTCACATAACACCTGGAGTGAAGAGTTTCACTCAATTATTCTATGATGGTTGAAGCAGCATCCATCCTTCCTCCAGGGTTGATTTTGGGATGTTTGAATGCTCCAGCCTCTTCATCTGTCTGCCTCATGTGCCTATTCATTCCTGCATGTGTGACGGATGCGTTTTTGTGTTCCTTCCCAAACTGATGCTCGGCTCTTACGGATACTTTGCCTTTGAGGCAAACAAGTGATTGTTGTAACACAGGGGTCAAAATCCAAAACATACCTTAGATCGTGGGCTGAACAGGATAAACAAAAAATAGGATTAAACTAAATTGTTAAAACTTCAAAACTGAACTTTTTAACATAATTATGAACTAGATATATAGCATTATCTGCGATAATGCTGTAAGCTGAATTTGGCAACTGAAGATGCTAGTTGTGATAGCTGAAGATGCTGAAATTGATAGCCAGCTTAAATATTAGTTAAATACCAAATTAACCTAAAAAAAATAAAAAAAACAACTTTGGTTTGCAAAAACAGCTTGTAGCTGAAAAAAATAGCTGAACTTCAAAATAGCCTAAAATTCTAAAAAAAAAAAAAAAAAAAAAAAAAAAAAAAAAAAAAAAACCACTTATTAGAACAGCTAGCATGTAAATATTAGCCTCCTACAAGATAAAAAAAAGAAATTAGCCAAAACATTTGGCATGTAGTGGAAATATTAGCTAAACTTCGAAAACAGACCAAAAAGCAAAAGAAAAAAAATAAGAAAATAAAAATAAAAAATTCTAAATTAGCCAAAACAGTTAGCAAGTACCTGAAATATCAGCTAATCTAAAAAAAACAGCAAAAAAAAGGTCTAAATTAGCCAAAACCGCTCGCATGTAGCTGAAATATTAGCTAAACTCTAAAAACTCTAAAAACAGTCTAAAAAGCTAAAAAAAAATTCTAAATTAGTCAAAACAGCTAGCATGTACCTCAAGCGTCAGAAAACTAAAAAAGTCTAAAAAAAATATTAAATTAAAATAGATTTTTTTAAAAAAGCAGAAATTAACCAAAACAGCTAGCATGTAGCTGAAATATTAGCTAAACTCCAAAATAGCCTAAATAAAAAAATCTTAGTAAATGCTAAAGTAAAGCTAGCAAAATGCCAATTTTTAAAACTTTAAAACCGTAACTTTTTTTATCATAATTATGAATAATAAAATGCCGGTATATTATTCCAGTATAAATCAACTTAAACCTTAAATAACTTTCAGTATTTTACTCCCCATAAAATATATTATATATATATAATAGCACAAGATAACATCAAGTCATTACTAACAATAAAATAATATGATCTGGATGGCCAGATAGAATTATCTGGAGGGCCGGATCCGGCCCCCGGGCCTCGACATTTTTTAACACATTTGAGTGCGTTTCAGGTCAGCTTTTACAAATGGAGACGCCCTTAAGATGATCTGACAAATAGCTAACCGTCCTAACAACACCTTAGAAATGTATAGTTATTCTCATAAACGTCTTGAGAAAAAGAGATTTTTTTGTGGTCAAGCATGAAGAACAGAAGGAAATAGTGGTCGGTCTAACAAGCCTCATCCCGTCAATGCTTCACCACTAAACAGCATCTTGACTCCATATTAGTTTTCCTGTTTTTGGAAATGACCCATGTCTCCAATTCCATCTGCAAAGGTCATTATATGTTTGCACTGTGGCCAACAATCCTTTGCTTTGATGGGAAATTCATCTTTATCTTTTGTAAGCGCTCAGCTGACGGGTGGAATTAGGCCCTCGCTGCAGCGCTTTCATCATTAAAGACGTCTTGTTGTTGTGGTCTCCTCTGCACCGTGATGACACTTTGACACTTGAAAAGCCAAACCATGAAGCATTCATAAATCTTCTGTACCACCACAGTATAATCCCTAATAAATTACTACTGTAGTAACCGCTGGAACATTAACATTTTATTGATTAGATTCATTTTGAAAATGGAATATAAAAATTGTAGATTGTGCATTTTAACCCTTTGATATGGAGCTGTCTCCGGCGACAGGAAGTAACATTCACTCTTCAAACTGCTATGATTTATGCAATTAATTAAATTCCAATAGATTCCGTTTTTCTTCAGAGTCAGTGTTGGTTTAAGCTGCTGAAAACAGCACCCTCTACTTCAGGGGTGGGCAAACTTTTTGATTTGTGGGCCAGAAAAGGTTCTAAAATTTGGCATAAGGGCCGGACAAAGAGCAGATGGAAGGAGAGATTTGGTAATGAACCTCATAAACTAGAAGATAATATGGAAATTAGAGAAAAACATGCTTTGATTTGGATTAGAATTCACATATATTCATTTAAAAACAGAAAATTGGGGAATTTTAATTTCTAAATTTTGATTTTTGTTCTCTTTTTGGGTTGATGTTCTTCAGAGGAAAATGCAAACTCAAAGAAATCAGAAAAATCACCTTCTGACTCAGAAAAAAACACACACGAACGCCAGAGAAACAACATCGTTCATGAGAAGAAACCAGAAATACAAAATAAGACAATAATTAGGATTTTTGATTCAATGTATTTTAATTTGGAGGGCCAGATTAAGTAGCTTAAGGGGCCGCATGTGGCCCCCGGGCCGTAGTTTTCCCACCCCTGCTCTACTTGAACTAATGTAACTCTTTGATTGGTTATGTAATCAATAGAGGCAAATCAATTAATCGATGAATTCTTTTTCTAGAAATCCAACCAGATCGATCCGTCAAAATTAGATACATCAATAACCGATTTTGGAAAATACCTTTTGAATTGAGACATGATCTTACTATATAGACGACACACATGTAATGGAATTTGAATTTAGCTGTACAGACCATACAGTGTGGTAAAATGTCCTAATAATGTCCCCTTTTGATGTGGGAAAAACAACAACAGGCTGAACTTTATGACACTAAATAAAACGTGAATCAGTTTGACATTAAGTCTTGTTATTTATTTGTTTGTTTTAATTTAAACTTGATCATTTTCAAAGGATTATAAGGAATCAGGAAAACTTCACTGTTCAGTTTCTCTGAGTCAAACTGGTGGAAGTTTTGGATAAAGATTTCCTTGATCAATTTTTGAATCCGATTGTTCAAAATGAACCAAAATCAAAAGTGAATTGAATCACAAATATCAAAATGAATCTTTACACCACTAGTAATTAATTTAAATCTTTTCTAATACCAACTTATCTCTGCATCAAAATCAGCCGATTTACATTGGTTGCATAAATGCTCCCGTACTGTTGAGTGTTGCACGACACATAAAATTCCTTTTCTACACTTCAGAATCCAATAGAACAACATTGAGATAGAGATAGTTATTACTCATTACTGTAAATGGCAGTGCCAGCATCAATGGTGACGACTTCAGCCTGATGTTGTGAGAGTCGGAGGTGAGGCCTTTTCTATGAGGGACGTCAACACATCGTTTTATCCAGTGATAATGGTCTAAACCGCTGAAGAGTTACGGTCATTCGAAGAACGTCAACACTATGGCTGCCACGGTTAGTCAACTAATCGACTATTTTAATAGTCGATTAGTCATTACTTTATGATATATACAGTTAGAATGTATTAAAGTTGAAAGTTATTTTAGCATTTATTAAGGTTCTTATGATATTTTGGAGTTTAGCTAATATTTCAGCTACATGCTAGCTGTTTTGGCTAATTTAAGCTTTTTTCAGTTTTTTAGGTTATTTTGAAGTTGAGCTATTTTTTTAAACTATATGTTAGCTGTTTTGGCTAACATAACTTTTTTTTTTAGTTTTTTAGGCTAATTTGGAATTTAGCTAATATTTTAGCTGGCTATCAACTTCAGTGTTTTTAGCTATCAGTTTTAGCGGTCAAATTCAGCTTCACTCTAGCATTATTGCAGGTAATGCTATATGTCAAGTTTTTAGTTAGTTTAAAGCTAATGCTAGTTAAGATGTGCGCTATACATCCAGTTCGCGAATGACCCGATTAGTCGACTAATTTAAAAAAAAATGATCGGTGATTAGTCGACTATTAAAATAATTGTTTCTGGCAGCACTAGTCAACACTGGAGCCAAGGCTCTGATGTTAAAGGCTCGACTGTGCCTTTACTAGATCATAATTCCATTCATAATGGCAGCCATAAGGACTACGCCCTCGGAATCCACTCCACGAGTCATATAATTGCTTCTTTTCTTTTTTTTTTTTTTATTTTTTTTTTTTTAAATGACCTGTAGAGGTTAAAAGGTCATTATGGATTGACCAACTCAACAGTAAAAGTAACCAACTGTCTAAAAATAATGTTTTACATTACATTTTTGTCGATCATATTTGTTTTTTTTTATTTATTTTGTTGACATTTTTCCCCAATCTCAAAAGCAAGATTCTGACTGGGATCTTTGTATCAGTATTTTTTAGACTTTTATAAGCTCCACTAACAACATCAAAGGGTTTATCCGTTTCCATGGAAATCGTCGACTGTACGCTATGAGAATTTGATCGACTGATTGCGATAGAAAATGGCTTACATCCGGCTCTAGCCAAATGAAGCCAGTTCAGTCGCTATGTTTTGGATGCCGCCATGTTGGAACCAGTGAGCGGTGATTGGTGTGAGTTGGTAAACGTTACTGTGGGAACCAGTTCACCAATCAGGAGCAAGCTTGTTGGAAGGCCACACCCCTACCACTTGAAAGCAGGTACACAAAATCTGTCAAACCTTTTTAATTTTTGAAAAAAAATAAAATAAAATTATCGAGAATGTGTTTTAAAAAAAAAAAAGGGTTATTCTGACAAACTGATTAATCACAGTTTATTTCTCTATTCAAGTCTATAGGATGTTGGTTTCTTGGAGCCAGAACGTACTTCCTGTTTGGAACTCTGTGGAGGAGGGGTGACAGTCCAGTTCTCACATACAGTCAGTGACTGTAGCAGGTTTAATTTATAGCTAAAAAAACAATTTTTTTATGAAGCAGCGCTGGAGACTACTAGTCTATCTCACATATGGATGAAAAAAAAAGGTTTAAAAAGAAATTTAAAAAAAAGAACCCTTCAGTTTACACAACCAGTGCTCAGTAAATCCTGTCTGCTCAGCTCATGCAGGAGCGATACCATGTGAGGTGTGGTCGTGGCCACAGGATATCCTATGTAGTTGGGAAATCCCTTTATCAATGGTGCTCCCCACCCCGCTGCATGTCGACCCTAATCAGTCCTTCAGGCCTCGTAATGAGAAGCCTGCCACCACCGTCTGCCGGGCAACGCCAGTCGGAGCCCACACTGGCTCTGCTTCTTCTAATGAGTGGTAATCACCCAGAAGCTTCCCACAAACCACTGCAGGGATGCCAGCACGCACATGAGGCCAGAAGACAGGAGGGGAACCAAAAGGAAATGGTTACATGGAGCCACTTAAAAACAAATTGTAACATTTTTGTGCAAAAAGAAGGACGGCTCTTTCATAAACACAATGAACCAAAAGAGAAGCTCAACTTTCCTGACGTCATGTTTGTTATCCGGCGGTTTCTGGCAACCGTCGATCTAAACGATAATAGCGATGAAAGAGACGACAGCGTCCATCACACACACGCCCCCCCCCCCCAGGATGCTGTGGTGCCTCTATTATTGGTAATCCTATTTGCATGATTGTGGGCAGCCTTCCTGTATATGTCGCACTCGAATTAAATAAAAACAAACTCTTGACTCAGACTGAGGATACACATTCTTCAGAGTTTACAAGACCACAGAATGACATGCCTGTTACCAACACGCTCTCTAAAACCCACTGAGATGCCTCGTGGAGCACTTTGAGCCCTGATGGAGATCCTGAAAGTTTACTTAGTATCTCATCGAGCTGTAATTCATAAGCGAGCTCCTCTGACTCAAAGAAATTCCTGCCGCCGGCCCGGCACCTGCCGCAACCGAGCACGAGCGTCCGCATTCTGGTGGCAAAAGCAGGACAATTTAAGCGGGTGATGGACTGCGCCAGGAATCCCACCCCACCCTGAGCGCGGCGCTCTTCGGGCAGGAGAGATTGTGTTTATGTTAGACTCACGCTCCACCGCACTTTGGAAATTGGGTATGCAACATTGACCCTCTATTTTAAGTAAATCAGTACCCATGAGGCCCTAGGATGCCTCATGCTCATGGAATATTTATTTGAACAGGTTTGTGTTTGTGTGCCCCCCCTCCTCCCCTTAAAGCTGGAGTGTCACCAGTGTCGAGTTTCTGGGAAACTGGCCACGGGGCAGTCACATTCTCTGTCCGTGTCACCTGCGATGTGTTTCATGTTCCTCAGCTGCAGGTCTAAATCACTCACTGACACACATTCGTACGCTCTGCTCTCTGGACCGCACGACAGTAAATCCGTGAAGTATCACGACGTTTCAGGCTGACAGGAAGAACTCGAGCCAGGTGAGTTTGCATCACCTTTACACAACCTGGCACATCACCTTGAATTAAAAACCGCCTGCCAAGGGCGACGCAGCAACAACACGGGAGTGGAGTCGGCGGGGTCACATTTGTTCATCAGTTTTTAGATCTCCGCTGAAACTCTAAGCCAAACAGAGAAACCTCTTGGCATGTGTGAGCGTCACAAACCACGATGCTTCTTCGGCGGGGGCCCCCCCACCTTTTTCAGGTGTCACGGAGCGTTTCCATCATCCAGTTTGTGCAGGGGGGGGTTAGAACAATCTGATTTATATATTGCTACCCCCCCCCTTCTTATTGTTATAATGGCCCGACGTCATCGTCACTCATTGCTAACTAGTAAAAGTTTGACAAAATATATTTTTATGAGCGTAAAATATTGACAGTTATTTAAGGTTTAAGTTGATTTATTATGGAATAATATTCCTGCCTCTTTATTATTCATATTTATGTTAAAAAGTTACAGTTTTAAAATTTGGCATTCTGTTAGCCGTTTGGACTATTTTGAAATTTACTACGATTTTTGAGGCTATTTTTGAGTTTAGTGAATATTTCAGCAACACGCTAGCTGTTTTGATTAATTTAGGTTTTTTTAAGTTTTTTAGTCTGTTTTGGATATAGGCTAATATTTACACGCTAGCTGTTTTGGCTACTTTATTATTTTCCTGTTTTTTGGCTATTTTGAAGTTTAGATAGTTTTTCAGCTACACATTAGCTGTTCTGGCTGACTTGAGGTTGTTTTTTGTTTGTTTTGTTTTTAAGGCTAATATTTTAGTGGCTGCTAGCTTCAGGGATTTCAGCTATCAACATCACTATTTTCAGCTATCAATTTGACAGTTTTCAGCTATCAACTTCAGTGTTTTCAGCTATCAACTTCAGTGTTTTCAGCTATCAACTTGACCGTTTTCAGCTATCAACTTCAATGTTTTCGGCTATCAACTTCAGTGTTTTCGGCTATCAACTTAACCATTTTCAGCTATCAACTTTAGTGTTTTCAGCTATCAACTTAACCGTTTTCAGCTATCAACTTCAGTGTTTTCAGCTAGCGACTTCAGTGTTTTCAGCTATCAACTTGACCGTTTTCAGTTATCAATCTGATCATTTTCAGCGATCAACTTCAGTGTTTTCGGCTATCAACTTCATTGTTTTCGGCTATCAACTTGACCGTTTTCAGCTATCAACTTCAATGTTTTCGGCTATCAACTTAACCATTTTCAGCTATCAACTTGACCGTTTTCAGTTATCAATCTGATCATTTTCAGCTATCAACTTCAGTGTTTTCAGCTATCAACTTCAGTGTTTTCAGCTAGCGACTTCAGTGTTTTCAGCTATCAACTTGACCGTTTTCAGTTATCAATCTGATCATTTTCAGCTATCAACTTCAAGTGTTTTCGGCTATCAAATTTTCAGCTATCACTTTGTGTTTCGGCCATCAAACTTTCAGACCGTTTTCAGCTATCAACTTCAATGTTTTCGGCTTCAACTTAAACCCATTTTCAGCTATCAACTTGACCGTTTTCTTTTTCAGCCTATGTATCAATGTTAATCTCTCTTCTTTTTCAGCCAAATTCAGCTTACAGCATTCACACTAGCATTATCGCCGGTAATGCTATATATCCAGTTCATAATTATGTTAAAAAGTTCAGTTTTAAAAGTTTTAAAAATGAAGTTTTTTCTTGTTCGATAAATGTTTATCCTTTTCGGCCCGCGACCTAAAGTGTGTTTTGGATTTTGGCCCCTTGTGCGATCGAGTTTGACACCCCTGCCTTAGGGGGACATTTCTCGTGCTCTCTTGTAGATGTTCACAACAGCTCCCATATCGCCTAACATTCGTGGGTCCTGCACAACACCCATACCTACCATAAATTTGACTCTGCTGGAAAGGGCTCGAGTGTCATCATTCTGGAGTCCTCAGACATTTGTCTTGCTGTGCGCCTGCAGGCTGTGGAGCGCCTTCAACACGAGCTTCCAAACATGGAAGGTGTGTTCAGCTGCTGCAACTCCACCTGACACGTTTCAGTGAAATGTTCTGCAAACTGGAGCGCTTGTAGATGCTCTCAGGAGGAAACCGTGACTCAGAGATGATGTGATGCTTTTTTTCTTAATGAAACATTATTGTGTAGATGACATGATTCATAACAAGCTCCATTTTTCATGTGAATATCTCTCGCTGGGTTCCAGGTATTTTTTTTTCTTTCTCTAACAGATGGAGGCAGCAGAAAAAAAGAGCTGTTTGGTGTTTATGCTGGAAGGGGGAATTTTCTGTGCAAGCTGAGCAGACGTTTCGGCCACCGGTTCAGTCAGTCAGTCAGATTGCTTTATTGTTACCAGCTGTTGGGCTGAGCCATACACTCACCTTTCGCTCCGCGCGCGGCTCTTTTCAGGCAGAGGTTTTTTTTTCTGCAAAAAGAGTCTCTACCTGACATTTTTCGGGAACTTCATTGGCAAGACAAAAAAAAATGGGGCGATGTATCTAATGACATTTTTGGAGAGCGCGTGAGTAATAAACCGCGCGTAATATCCACTTTGGATAGATTTTTATGGCGATTTTTACGCAGCGTCAGTAAACAGAACAACCTGCTCCAGACGGGGAGCAGAGAGGCCTGCGGGACAGGTGACTCCCGGCTGTCCCGCAGAGATAGACAAACCACCTGTTAAATTCTAAAGAGCGGGTTTTCGGACACTATTTCTTGCGGCGGATCAATGAAAAGGCGCGCAGCATCTCTTACCCGAAATATGCCGAGGTGGGTCCGGGCGCCGAGAGAAGATGCACTATAACTGTGAACGATAACCATCCCAGGAGTAGGTGTCCATCCAGCATTTTGCTGCGGCTCCAGGGCAGATCATTTCGTTTCTCCTAAAGTAGCTGTGTAAAATCACTTGTTGTACGTTCAACACTTCTTATACGGAGGAGCTGCGCTGCGCTCCTCCCATCCACGGAGAGAGGAGGAGAGGAGCAGAGAGGGAGCAGCTCGCAAATCCTCAACTTCTTCACAATTCCCTCTCAGGTTTCACAGAGCTTATTCTTCTCAGAGTGTCTTATTTTATGATTGGTATGACAGCTTCTCCTCTGTGGGCGTTTTAAGCGCCGTGTTTACACAGACTGAGGTCAGTCTGGGCTGAGCAGGGCTCTGCAGAATACTTTCATCCACAGACGGTTTGTTTTCTGAGAGGGAGACCAGTGGAAGGGTCTAAGCCCATTATCGAAGCACATTGTTTGTTTCTAAGTAATATTTTTGTGCCAAAAAGTAACTTTGGAAACAAAAACTGCTTTGGGGCTTTTTTTCCCCCCAATATGTAAGTTTTTTTTTGTTCTTCCCAAAATCTTAGCAAGTATTTTTGATTAATTTCTAGTTAAAATAAATGTATTTTACTTCCTATAATCAGGGGTGTCAAAATCCAAAAAACACCTTGCGGCCGAACAGGATAAACGTTTATTGAACATTCTAAAACTACATTTTCAAAAATTTTAAATTATAACTTTTTAATATTTATGAACTGGATATATAGCATTACCTGCAATAATGCTAGTGTGAATGTTGTAAGATGAATTTGGCTGCTAAAGATGCTAGTGCTAATAGCTGAAGCTGACGGCTGAAAACATTAAAGCTAATAGCTACTAAAATATTAGCAAAGTACAAAATTGGCGTAAATTTTGTTTTTTGTTTTTTAAGCTTAAGTTAGCCAAAACTAGCGTGTAAATATTAGCCCAACTCCAAAACGGTGCAAAAATATTTTAAAAAGCCTAAATTAGCCAAAACAGCTAGCATGTAAATGTTAGGCTAACCCCAAATTAGCCTAAAAAAACCTTTGGAAAAATAAAAAGCGTAAATTAGCCACAACAGCTAGCATGTAATTGAAATATTTGCTGAACTGCAAAATACCCTAAACTTTTTAGAAAGTCTAAATTAGCCAGAACTGCTAGCATGTAAATATTAGCCTAGCTCCAAAGCATCATAAACTTTAAAGAAAGTCTAGATAAGCCAAAACAGCTAGCATGTAGGTAAAATATTTGCTAAACTCCAAAATAGCCTAAACTTTTTAAAAAGCTTAAATTAGCCAGAACTGCTAGCATGTAAATATTAGGCTAGCTCCAAAGCATCTTAAACTTTAAAGAAAGTCTAGATTAGCCACAACAGCTAGCATGTAGCTAAGATATTTGCTAAACTCCAAAATAGCCTAAACTTTTTAAAAAGCTTAAATTAGCCAGAACTGCTAGCATGTAAATATTAGGCTAGCTCCAAACCAGCTTAAAAAACGTAAAAAAAAAGAAAAAAGTCTAGATATCCTTAAAAAATCTTAGGAAGTGTGAAAAAAACTCCAAAAAAAGTTAGCAGAATGCCAATTTTTTTTTTAAAAAACCGTAACTTTTTAGAATAATTATGAATAATATCAAGGCTGGAATATTAATTCAGAATAAATCAATTTAAAGCTAAAATAATATTCAATATTTTATCGTCCATGAAAATATACTTTGTCAGAATTGTAATAGCTAAAAATAAGTGCAAGATAATATCGGGCCATTAATAAGAATAAAATAAAATGATCTGGAGGGCCGGATCCGGCCCCCGGGCCTTAACTCTGATATGCGTTGTGCAGAGAATAAAACCGAAGATTTAATATTTCTACCAGAGTAGATTTTGCTTATAGATGGAGATTTTACTTGAAATGTGGAATGCAATTTATAAAATTAAAAAAAGTGGAATTTATATTCTCTTTTTCTGTTGAGAATTTTTTTTTGCAGTATTCAAATGAATTAATTACTTATTTAAGATGTATTTACTAAAAACAAAGT
Source organism: Oryzias javanicus (assembly GCA_003999625.1). Lineage (NCBI taxonomy): Eukaryota > Metazoa > Chordata > Actinopteri > Beloniformes > Adrianichthyidae > Oryzias > Oryzias javanicus. Next base: position 32,256,546 of record CM012453.1, on the reverse strand, counting down.
ATGTACCTGCTTAAATCCATGTTTCTACTAGCAGTAAAAGTATAACCAGAACTTGGACAAATTTGTCATAAATTCATGTAAAATAACAACTTTTTGAATATTTCTGAGCTCATTTATCTGATATATTCTCAGAGAGATTGTGGAGACTTTTTTAAGTGTTTTTTTTTTTTGATAGAGTTCCCTCCCTGAGCTTAAAGCATAATTAAAATTCACTTTTCTGCCAGCAGAACTTGTGCCAAATCAGGAGGAGAGAAATCTGTTCATGTTTAACCCCTTGATGCCTGAATTTATTTCCAGCTATTAAAAAAAAATGACATGAGTAACAATCTTGGATGAAATCAATAAGTCGAGATTTGCAAGAGAAAAAAAGTCTTCATATCAATTAGTCAATAACTTCTTTATGTTAAATCCTTTTAAATCGTTAATAGATTAACTTGTTTTAAAAAACACATTTTTATCCTTACTATTTTTATCAGAAAACCTCCTTCCTTTTAAAGGTCAGTTCACTCTCAAATGTATTCAGACACGTAAATGTTTAAATGAGATGCTTCCATCTTTTACGGTAACCTTTTTACATCCCAATAAACCTAAATTTATGAACATTTATTTTCACTTTTTTACAATAAAAGTAATCTTGCAACAAGAGCTGAACTGTTCTATGATGTTACAGTGTTAAAGCACGGTAGGGGTGGGTGATGATGTGGGTTTGCGTCCATCCTGCCCCGATCTAAAGATTTTCTTGCGTGATTCATGTTGGTTAAATATTCAGTATAATTCATTGTGTTTCATATTCTAACCAATGTTTACCTTTTGAAGGAGACACAGTGGTTCTTCTTCTTCATCATGATGCTGAAGTTTATCACCAGAGTTTTTGACTGCCAAATCCCAATCCTGCTGTTGACAAATAATGTTGGATCCGAGTTTGCGTTTGTGTGGAATCACAGTTAGAAAATTAATTATTTTCTATTTCTTCTTTGTAATTTTCATAGCAGCTGTTGGATGAAAGCAAAAAAAATCTGTCAATGCTTCCGAAAGCAACAAAAAATTGTTTTTGCAAACTAATAATTCATATAGATTTCTGATGTGGATAGTGGAGTTACTTGAGTAACTTTTTGAAAATGGGGTAATACCCCAGAGTATGTAATGTTCCTGCACCTTTTATGTTTTCTTTTTCTCAAGTTTTGATAAAAATATGTATTTTGCTGCAGAGGACTTTATGTGTTTTGTAAAATTTGGAATGTTTATTTAAAAAAACACCCAATTATATTGTGATTTATTGGTATTGGTGGATTATTGCATGAAATAAATACATTTAGACATAATTACTATTACATACTATACTGAGACGATCAACACGAGCACAACAGCAGCAAACGTCACTGTTGGGATTGGAGGGAACAGCAGACAACAATGTTGTTTGGAAAATACAGAAAAAAAAAACGTTTCCATTTACTTCTTATTAATTATTTAAAAAGCTATCGGAGATAATATATATATATATATATATATATATATCTCCAATGAAGAAAAGTGAAGGTTTATAAAGAAACACACATGTTCTATCGGCTAACATTTGTTTAGAAACATTAAAAAAAATAGCTTTTTAATGGGCTACTTCAAAATTGTATTAAGCTGAAAAAGACACTAGAATCTACACGTTTAGTTAGTTTTACACTCTAAATTAGTGATATTCTAAGGAACTTTTCAACAATTTTACTCGAGTAATTAATTGGAGGACTACTTTTGCGTACACCTTAGGATATTTTATTTATTTATTTTTTTTTTTAGTGAAGATACTCTTACTAAAGTGACATTTTTCCTACTATACCCGTCTCATAAATTTGGTTTTATCTTTGTATTTTAGGTCATTTTTGATCATTGGATGTTTAAAAAATCCTTTTAATCATTTCTCACTCTAATATTTTCAGAATTTTTACCTCCAACTAAGAATTTATTGGCATTTTAAGGCATTGCCTTTTATTCATGCTAAAACAAACAGTTTTGGGCTTCTTGAAGTGATTTAGATTACATCCATCATGGCTGACTGAGCTCCATGTGATGTGTCTCGTTTTTGGTGTAAAATCGTTGGTAGTGAGTACAAACAGACTGAACACAACTGAATGGAAATAACATCGCTGTACAATCTCTATGGGAATTTTATAAAGTGCATTAAAATTTGATTTGAAAATTTTAAAACAGATTTTTTTTTATCTTGTTTTTTACTAAGAAACATTTTGAAATATTATGTTTACAATACAATATTTAAGGTTAAAATCTTTATGAAGTTCATTTTCTGATTATTTCTTTGCTGTAAAAGTTTTTAATAAAAGTGAGACTCTTATTAAAGTCCAGTCCAACAGTCTTCTACAACTGTTTATGAATCCAATAGCATCTCTGAAGATTTCTTTGCAGATTGAATCAACTCCTTTTGGATTTGAAAATCAAAAAGATGTTTTGAAAATTTAAATTTCTATCATGAAGCAAAGCATTTGTTTCTGTATTCCACTGCAAAAAAAACAATCAGAAATAGTTCTCTGCTTACTTGGTATTTGGTGTCCTGGATGCTGATCATGCCGCTGAGTTTCTTCTCATCTGTCTAAACTCCTGTCAGATGTTGAAGTTGGTGGTAAGCACAGAAGCAGCATTTCAAGTTTTATAAGTTTCCGTCAACTTATAATAATTTAATCAGAATCTGTTTTGAGTTTAGTTTAGTTACAGAAAACATTTTCTTTCATACTGAAGAATTTTGGCGTGTCTCATGTAGGGGGCGGAGCTACATGGGAGCAAAAGGGGGGGAATCTGCACCCCCAGCAAAAAGCTTTGCTCCTATTTATGAGAAAATTCTGTTAGCATTACAAAAATGACTAAATCAATATCTTAAAAATAAATCTTGACCCCCTAATTTCTTTTTAATTTAGGCTACAAATATTTTTGGTCTTTTCATTTGCCACCCTTCAAAAGTCTTTTGCCCCTCCCCCATATTAGATGCGACGACTCCACCACTCGTCTTCTAGTTCCCCCTGTGCATGCTCCGTTTTGGAGTTAGCAATAGCTAGCTTGTCAAAGTAGCAAAGTCACATCGTCAGACATTTGACTGAGAAAAAAGACAATATAACTGATTCTTACCTGGAACTGAAGTATTTACATGTCCTTAGGTCACAGATTTTCCTTTTACCGCCACAACAAAACAATAAAAAATATCCCTTTCCATTGACGAGAGACGGCAACATCACCAGCAGTGCAACAGTTTTGATCAAAAAAATGCGCAAACTATTTCCGGGTGACCCCCCCGTGTCTAAAACGAAAAAACCAAAACACCTGTTATCCGTTAGCTACATTTTTGTTTTGATGTACAAAACGAAAAACGTTTTATTCATTTTGGATTTTAAATCAAACCAATCAAACCATTAGTTTTCCATTTCTGATTTTTAAGTTGAAAAACGGATTGATATGCAATTTTGTCTTTTTAATTGTGTAAAATGTTCTTTTGTAAATCAGTGCATTTGAGTTTCAGAGCTCTCTCCTTTCTGTCATCCTGGGTAATTGTTGCTAAAATGTTTAGCACATGTGGTCAACTGCAGTGAGAAGTCTGGAGCTGGAATCCTCACTTCTCAACTTCTGCACTTATTTCTTGTGAAACATAAAAGGTTCTGGAAAGAACAAACTTTGTTCTTGCAGCTCCGCATACCAGAAAACAATTTTTGGACAAAGGTTTCGCCAAACTTCTGCTTTTTCCAGGTTGAAATCCATCCGTCGCATGTTCACAGGTAGCGTTTTAGCTTTAACTGTTAACACATGGTGGAATTTCCAGGTGGTAAAATTTATTTGGAAATTGACTTTTAAAGGATATTATTTCATTTTTTTTTTTTTTGCACAGGACACTGTACTTTAGAACAATTAAAGTAATCTTGGGCATTCACACAGTTTTTTCACACACTCTGATATGCTCACAAACTACAACACAAATGCAAATATGTCATGTTAAAAACATCTAGCGTGTTTGTAGCTTCAAACTTTAGAATTTAGCTCAATCTTATCATCTAACATGCCTATTTAGTCCATGTGTACAATAGCTTTGTCACTTTCATTCGTTTTTTATTTTTAAACAAATTTTTAATCTGCAATAGTGCCAGCAGGAAAGACATGGTCATGTTGTGGCACTAAAATGATTTTTGATTGAAAATTTGTTATGAATCTTGCAAATTTTTTTAAATATCTTGCACTCATTATGAATATTTATTTTATTAATGGCGTATTAAGACTGGAAAAGTCAGTTTGAAGTCCGCTTAACTTGGTTCGGATCGAGTCCTAAACCTTGCTTTTGGTCTGTATTCAGATTACTTTCAACCAGACATTTCCGTTTAGAACCAAAGTTTGTAAACCAAATCTCTTCACTAAAGAGCTGTCTGATTGTCAGGAATTATAAGGGTGGGGCAAAGCAATAAAAGAGAGTAATGGGAGTCTTTTCACAATCCTTATCTGAATAGTTACTTATTCAAACTTTGTATTTTGTTGATCAAGTTTGAACATCTGTATCAACATCAGGTGCCACACTTTTACTGCTACATTGGTACAGCAGAGGCGGTTACTGAAGAGGGTACGCTGGTGAGCAGTGGCGGATTTAGCAGATTGGGGGCCCCAGGCGAAAAATAAAATGGGGCCCTCTGTAGTGGTCGTGTTAACCCTTTTTAATAAATCCTTACTTATATTAAATTATCAAATAACGTCTTGATTGTTGCGCTAGTACAGGGGTGGGCAAACTACGGCCCGGGGGCCACATGCGGCCCCTTAAGCTACTTAATGTGGCCCTCCAAATTAAAATACATTGAATCAAAAATCCTAATTATTGTTTTATTTTCATTGTATTTCTGGTTTCTTCCCATGAATGATGTTGTTTCTCTGACGTTCGTGTGTGTTCCTTTCTGAGTCAGATGGTGATCTTTCGGATTATTCCTACACCACATAAATGCAGCATTTCTTTGAGTTCACATTTTCCTCTGAAGAACATCAACCCATTGGATCACCCAAAAGAGAACAAAAATCAAAATTTAGAAATTAAAACTCCCAAATTTTCTGTTTTTAAATTAATATATGTGAATTTGAATCCAAATGAAAGCATGTTTTTCTCTAAATTCCATATTATTTTTTTAGTTTATGAGGTTGATTACCAAATCTCTCCTTCCATCTGCTCCTTGTCCGGCCCTTATGCCAAATTTTAGAACGCTATGTGGCCCACGAGTCAAAACAATTGCCCACCCCTGCGCTAGTAGATAGAATCAATGTCAAGAATCCAAATATTTTTATAAGCATTTAAAAGCTGAAATCATTTCAAAAGTGCTGCAAACCTGCACTGAAATTAAACAGGAAATGGGTGAATTTTTTAGGATAAAAGTGAAATAGTTTGGATCAAACATGTAAACTGGAACAGGTTAGTGGAGACATTTATTATTATTAGGCTATACATCTCATGACGAAAGGTGAGGCACTGTTTCACTTGCCACATCCTCGGTTGAAATAAATTAAAATAAGGAATCAAATGCAGCAAAACTGCTCCCAAACCCGAACAAAAAAATAGTTTTTCTAAACCGCAAAGACTGAAGCAAAATCACTCAATAGGGTGGAAAACTACCCAATCTGGGAAAACTGAATTCTCTGCATGCTAACTTGGAGTTGACTGGAATGTTCCATTGCTGCAGGGGGACGGGGGAGGAAGAAACACTTTCACATGATCAGTCTTATACTATTTTACTGATTTAGGGTGTTTGTTTTTTATGAAAGAATAATAATAGGCATCAATTTTTTCGGACAGTTTAAGTAAGTATTTAGCTTGGGGGAGCCGGGGGGGGGCGGGCAGTTGCCTACTTTTGCTGGATGGGAGGTCCACCCCTGCTGATAAATGTTTATGATGTATAGATTATTGGGAAAACGGTGTGAGAAGCCATGTGTATCACATTGAAATTTGTTTTAATGAGCCTATAATCGTCCGACCAATCATTGCTCCATGTTTGTCCGTGGCTCATTGGTTGCTTCCTACCTACTCTGGTTACATCCCATAATGGCCAGCTATGGTGGCTGTTTTGGTCCAGTTGTTTCTGTGACAAATGACAGATGGGTAGGTTCAAGTGCAGCAGGTTTATTTGGTGCAGACAGGAGAATGTACAGATAAAAGTCCAAAAAGTTAAGGTCAAACATGTGCATGAGGGCATCAGAGAACAACCAGAGTGGCGAGGGTCGAGGCAGGCGGCAAACTGAGTCGAAGACGAAACAGAAGATCAGGTCAGGATGAGAACGCTCAGTGATGCAGGCAGAGTGGCAAAAACAAGACTTCGACAAATACTGCTGGGAGTGATTACAGATGGAAACAGCTGTGGGGTTTCTGGGAGTGACAGCAGGGGCTGATGGGAAGCGTAGTGTGGAGACTCAGGAAAGTGCTAGTCTCACGTGATTGATCCCACTGATGCCCAGAGGGGGAGATGGGGGACCAATTCATGACAGTTCCACTTCGAGTATGGAGCCTATTCAGACTGAGACCCAAACCACCTTGAAAGATGGATCCGAAAGAAGTTCCTAGTCCCGGATCAGGGTCTGGTTGGGTTCATACGGACTCAGTTTGTTCTGGAGTATCGGGGGAAACAAACTCTGGCTCATTTTAAGTCTGGAGTGTCCAAAGTCATTCCTCGAGGGCCGGTGTCCTACATGTTCTCCAACCAACCAGCCATTGAAGCTCCTAATTGATCCAGGTAATCATCAGCCAGGGGGCGGACACCATGGTTTAAGTGAACTTCATGCCGGCCCTCGAGGACGGACACCCATGGTTTAAGTGAACTTCATGTGTCCAGTCTTAATACCCCCAAAAAATTAAAACAAAGCCAATACCCTACAAATAATATATGTGATTTATCCAGTTTCACATTTGAAGTCAAATGATGGCAAACAAAAACCCATTTCTTTTTGTTTCACACGATAGAATTCATGCTGGTAGGAAATTATTAGTCACATAGTCTCAGTTTATCTTGTAATATTTCCTATGAAAATACTTTCTGCATGGCTTCATGCTCGATCTCCATCCAAAAGACTCACACAGGTGGGTACATGAAAGCCCGTTTTTGCTGCTTTCTAAGCTTGTCAATCACTCCTAAAGGCCAGTAGCCCCCACAGTGAGAGCCCCGCTTCTTAATAGCACCTGGTGTTAAGGAGATCAGCGTGAGGGTTTGTCAGTACATGACAAGAATGGACACTAATCCCAAGCAATACCCACCGGTCCCGCACGTCTCTCGAGTGGGATAATTGATTCCCACACCCTTCTTAAAACACCCTTTTTCAGTGAAAAGAGCTCGTTCCCCTCTGGTGTCGAGGGAACGGTTGTCTGACAACAAAAGTGTGTGGGCCGTTTCTCCTGCAGCTCCTGTGACAGTAGAGTTGAGGGCTGTCATAAGTGTTGGAGTAGGTAGCGAAAAAATGTTGCGGGTAATGGACACTAATCTCTTGCAGTCAGTTGTCAGGGGTATTTCCCTTTGCTGCTTTCTCTGATCCCCTCTCTCTGACGGCAACAAGAACGACCTAAATGTGAAAACCTCCCGTAAATGAAAAGTTTGACAAGTGGTTTTCTCCGGTTAACAAACTCTTATGACTTAGTTTTATTCAAATTAAAATATGACTTTATTTTGAGAAAAGCAATCAATTCTTAAATGGTAAAACTGATTTTTGGTCTCCTTCTCCCTCAGATTCTTCCATATTAGCCTTGGCCTGACCTTGCCTTGATATCACTTCCCAGGAGAGGAATGTGGATCGTATCCTTCCAAACCCAGTTACCGCCAAACTCCCCTTTCTCACCACCTCCACTCTCTTGTGTTGCAGGGCCACATGATCGTTTCCATGTACCAGACATAATTTGCGGCTAAGGTTTGGAGGCTGACGGTGCGTCTACGCCGCTCTGCTGTTTCAGGCGTCGGGCGAACCATGTGATTCCTGAGATACAGAAACGTGGAGCTGCCTCTCCATTTGATCGTAATTATTTTATTTATTATGTTCTTGTTTTTACCTGATGCGGCCGATTAAGGAGAGATCTTTATGCTTTCCTTAAGTATTCCAGAGCAAACCAGATCCATATATATGATTATATTTATGTTTAGATCAATAAAGAACAAGTTTATTATAAAATGAGTTTTTTCCTACCCAGAAGTAAGACACCTCAATCTTTGAATCTTTCGCTCCACGTGGATGCTGCCAACCTAGAGCCGGCCTCGCCATCGCGTCTGTGTTTCACCGACAAACTTTTGCAAAGATGGATGAGCATACTCCATGAATGTCCAAATCCAGGCCTCGAGGGCCGATGTCTTACGTTTTTCTAACCTTTCTAGCATTGAAGCATCTTATTGCCAGACAGACCTGGTGCAGGTAATGAGCAACAGAAAAGGCAGGGTTTCTGGAAAACCAGCCGGGGACTGGTCTGATTCCTGGATTTGGACATCGCTGGCATAGCGTTCATCTGCCTTTAGTAGCTCTTGCCATAGCTATACTGGTTGAAGCAATGTCTAAAACTTCAGTTAGCTGAATTGCGAAGGTAGCGGCTGAACACCGCTAACTGAGCGGCTAAGCTTGGGGGACTGGACACTGCTAGCTGAGCATTCATGCTTAGCGGCTGAGCGGCTATGCTTAGCGACTGATCAGCGCTAGCTGAGCGGCTAAGCTTAGCGGCTGATCAGCGCTAGCTGAGCGGCTAAGCTTAGCGGCTGATCAGCGCTAGCTGAGCAGCTATGCTTAGCGGCTAAACTTAGCGGCTGATCAGCGCTAGCTGAGCGGCTAAGCTTAGCGGCTGATCAGCGCTAGCTGAGCGGCTATGCTTAGCGACTGATCAGCGCTAGCTGAGCGGCTATGCTTAGCGATGATTCAGCGCTAGCAGCTGAGCGGCTCTAAGCTTAGCGCTGGCGCTAAACTTAGCGGCTGATTCAGCAGCTGAGCTAGCTGAGCAGCATGGCGGCGTTTGAGATAGAGAAATTGGGCGTTTGCGCTACCAGAACCACCTTAAATCTAATCAATCTTTATTTATATAGCACTTTTCATATTTAAAAAAAAGAACACAAAGTGCTAACACAAAGCAGGCTAACACAAACTCATTTTTTGACAACCTGCTGGTTTTTGTGAGTTGGGAGGGGCTGGTGCTCAGAGTTCAGGTTTTTAGAGGAATGCTCAGAAATTTGTGAATGAATTAAAATGGTGCTTTGGGATTGTTTATGGTGAGGAATAAACATTATAATACATAAAAGCTCAAAAAGTTGATCTTGTATGGTCTAGGCTTTTTAAAAAGCAAACAAACACATCACTATCAAAATCTAAAAAAAACATTTTACTGAAACTTGACCTTATTTATTGGCAGTAGCTCATCATTCATGTGCATTTTCTTGTGAAGTGTAAAGACTCTCCATCCAAGTTCATGTGATGACTTGTTCACTATTCAAAGAGTTTGAGTAGGTGTAACTAAGCTGCTGCCGTGTAGCCGTGGGAGGGAACACAACCTTTAAATAAAGGTGACACCATTATTTAAACTCTCATTTCAGATGATTTTTGTCCCCAAACATGAATCCGTTCTAAAAACCTCGTTTGGTTCATTTTAGCAACTGAAGTGAGCAGCAAACAGTTCAACTCAACAATGACATCAATATCAAACCACTGGATCTTCTATGACCACAGCGGCTTCATACAATCTAATAGTTTCCTAGCAACCTGTGAAACACCCTGCCTGAAAGGTGTCTGCTGAATTGCACTTTTCTGTTTGCCTTTGAGCAAACACGCCCATTCATCCACCTCATTTCACCACAGAGAACATCTACCACGCAAAACAGGAAACTGCTGTAAACCTGTTTCCAACTCATATTAATTGCAGATATTTTACTGTAAATGTATCCAAAAAAGCGAGTTTATCGGAGCAGCTGAAACCAGAACACATTCTATGTCTGCAGAGGGTGCGATGATCTGAAGGGAGTCGCTCCACGGTAAAGGCAGAAAATATGAAAAAAATGAACTGAAATTGAGTGAAAAAATTTGGTTTGATGGAGCGAGCTGAGTAGCCATGTGTATTTAACACGTTTCCTGTTTAAATCTCCCCAAACATCAATCAGTTGGTTAAAATATCAACAAACATTTTTACATATCTGTAAATATCCTGTATATGCAATTCTGAGTTTTCTCAGCTAAAGTGTGATTTTTTTTTTTTTTTTTTTTTTTTTTATTTTTTTTTTTTTTTTTTTTTTCAGGTAAAGGTGGGCAACATCAAATGAGAAAAAGATTCTTTTCAAAACAATAATTTGATTCATTTTGGACTTTCTGCTTCTGTACAATTACCGTTATGAATCCCAATGAGACAATTATCTAGTGGTATTGAGTTATATAAATATAATTGAATTGCGTCAATGGCAAGAATTTTTTAACAACAATTTTGATTCATTTGGAAAGATCTGATTCACTGACTTTAAATTAGCAGTGGGGGACTCTGGGGGGGCCCTGGGCGGACGATAACATGGGGCCCTCTGCAATGATTGGATTAACTTTTTATATATGTCTATTTATTGACGGTAAAACATCGAATAACGTCCTTACTGGTTCAATTTTAGACAGCATCAATGTCAAGAATCCAAATGTTTTGAAAATCTTTTAAAAATCACATTTAAGTGTTAAATAAATTATTTTCTATGTCTTTTTTTTTTTACTCAGAAAAAAAATTAAATTTAGTGAATTTGCTAATTTATTAATCACTCCCTAGTATAGAAGTATTTTGTGCATTGACTGTATAACAGAACTCTTGCACAGACATACTTATGAGTCTCTCGACATCACTGGAATGTACCATTGCTGCAGAGGGACGGGGGGGAGACGAAACACTTTCACATGATCAGACTACTGACACTTCAGTATTTTGTTTTTTTTTTTATGAAAGAGTTAAACTGTAATAATAATGGCCGTTAAAATGTATTTTTAGGACCTTTTATTAGGTGTTCAGCTCGGGCCCCAAAGGATCCCAGGCAATCGCCCAACTTTTGCCTTTTGGTAAGTCCACACCTGCAAAGTAGACATTCATTTTTTGAATTAAAATGTGCAGAATTTATTTATTTATCTTTATCTATTTTATGTCTTACGATTTATCATTTGTGCATTTATTACCCTCTCAAACTGTTAGCCACAGCGTTTTTCACCATCTCACGTCCATCTTTGAACTGTTATTGTTTCTAATCCTTCGCGTTTCATGGCTTTTTAATGTTTTAATCTCTATTTCTGTATGTATTTAATATTAAGCACCTTGTGTTCTACATTGGGAGGCAACAATTCTTGGTTTAAAACCAAACTGTTTTAATCGCTGCATGTCTACTCCAAACAAACAGGTTTATGTTTAATGTTGTCAAACATGTATTGTACAAAATTAAAGAGGAATTTATTTGTTTTATTACACAACAATTAAAGTATAGCCAGATGAAAGGTTTTTCTTCATCTAACAGGAATTTCTGATTGCCTATTAGCAAATAAAAAAGTACTTTTCCAGATTCATTTTGTTTTTTTTGTAATACACAAATCATATATTGAACCATAACTTAAGCGTGGCGCAAAAATCGAAGTTTGAACCAAACTGTGAAGAAAAGAAATCATTGCTTCCTTGAAAGGTGCTCTTATAGGAGGGTGATTGATCAACCAAATGTTTTACTTAAATGTATTTTAACTTCTTTATTTATTCCTTACGGATCCCAAGCAGTTGCAACTTTTCTCCCTATAGGTCCAGACATTTCTACAAACATTTATATACATGCAAGTATTAACATAAATAAATATTCAAAATGAAGTAAAAAGTAATGTGATCCCTGCCAACTCACCACACACACAACCCAACATAATGGCACTGCTCCACATTGACAATAAATGTTCTTTATTTAAATGAAGAAAAATAAGCTTTTTTTATCACTAACATTAAAATGAAAATCATCTCCTGCACTAAAGTCGTGGATCTTCCATTTCCACTCATTCTGCCTGAAGATGCTGGAGAAGTCTCTGGGAAACTCCTGGAAAGCCTTTCAGATGAGGTGTGTGAGGCCGCTCCCCTCGCGCCGTCTGGCTGAACGTTTCTGGCAGCAACAATGGGAGAAACTTCCAATGGAAAGGTGCGCTCAGCTCGAAACGTTTTCCCAAGAAGATTGGAGTCTGTTTGAAGCCTCCAGGATCAGCAGCTGCAGATCAGTTTCAAATGTTCTACATCGTGGATCAATCGTGTCATTGTGTTTTTCTCCTTCAGTGTCTTTACAGCTTACAGTTCAATAAATATGAATTTCTGATCTGGATCATTTCCAAACTTCAGGTCTTATTTCTGAAATTAAAGACTTTGAGTTAAAAGTTCAGATCAGGTTAAGTAGTGAACATACGTGTTGTTTTAGGTGTGTACAAACACGACATACGTGACGTCATTAACTTCCCAGATTTGAGGCTTATCCTCTTATCACAAACCTTTTTACACTTTGTAGAGCCAGGAGGCCGGCAGGCGAGATGGGGATGTCGACGCCTGCGGTCAGGCCCATCCTGACGATAAAGTCGCAGCAGAGGCAGAGATTTCTTCGTTCCCATGTGTGGCGGCGGTCCGGGTCAGCGATGACCTGTCTGCAGGTGGAAGTTTGCCACTGAGGCCATTCGTGTTATTTGATTACAAATAAAAATCACAGTTTGGTTTAGTTTCTTGATAATTTGGTGGAAGAAACATTTAAATAAGAGAATGTATAGGATGATTTATTTATCTTTGAATTTTGATGCATGAGTTTGCCCCTCCCCTTGGTTTTAGTTGCACCTTAGACATGTAGGACCTTGGGGGGGGGGGGGGGGGGGTGCTTGGACATCACTGCCAGCAAACAGTAGATGTCCTCTAAGTGCCCTCCCTGCCAATTTTAACCGCACCATAGACATATAGGGCCATTGGCGAGAGGGTGACGGGGCATCACCGTGAGAGATCAGGAGATGTCCCATCTCTGGCGGGGGGGCAGGAACCCTCGGGCTGGTGGTCTTGTCTCTTGGGTGCCGGTCTCCTGGGCTCAGGATCCCTGCTCCCTCCGGCGTCCTCCTCTCCTAGCATGGAGAGGAGGACACAGGAGGGCGCAGGGATCCTTGAGATTTTTATCTGGGGTCGCTTGGTTACCCCTCTACTGTATGGGCGTGGGCGGCCCCTCCCCTGCTCCCCCTTGGACCTACCGCGCTGAGGGCGGGTGGTTGTCTGGACCATTGACTGTATAAGGGAGAACTGGACTGAGCATGCCCCCCCTACTTCCGTGTTCCATATAGGAAGTACCACTGGGTTGCAAAAAGGCCAAAGTCCCATTGACTTACATTGAGAAACAGACAGTTATTTCTCAGTCATTTTAAATGTCAGAATAATCATTCTTCCTCTGGTGCTTTCTGCTTAACTTCTTTTTTGTAATCCTAATTTTTTTTTAAAGATTTATTTCCATTATCACAAGTTATTTGAGTTATAAATTGACCAATCAGATGGCTCAATAAGCGTTTGTGGGTCTGACGTCGAACGTCTGGGGGGTTTGAGTGACAGATGACGGGTAGCCAATGGGAGCAGACTTCATCAATGCGGTCCGTGAACAATGTTCCAGTCATTGTCCTTCTATTGTTTTCCTCAATGGAATGCAGCAGTTTAAAACAAGAGGCGCATGTTGTTGCCATCTTTTACTCTGTAGAAATAGATTTAGAGGCTCAACGCGGTTAAACCGGGTGTAAAAAACACGCTCGCTTTGCAAACAAACGAAGTTGAAAGTTAACGCGGACGTGCGCTCAGAAAGGCGCGTTCACAGTCACTGGTTTCAATATCAAAATAGATGATTAGAATTGAGAATGTTTATTCCGGAATATATGTGGCGACACATTATTTAGTTCGACAAAAAAGAAAATATGTAAGTAAATACAACATTTGCAGTGTTGCGGGAAAGCTACGGAGAGAGAAAGGGACGGGGCGGCGCGAGTGTGATTGTATGTGCACGCGCGCATGTGTGAGAGAGAGAGAGGATGAGAGATGAAAGAAAAGGAGCGGGTGTCCGGGGAAAGTTGGAGTAAAGCAATGTGCTGTAAAACAAAAGTGAAAATAAATGGTGGATTCCAGCCTCCAACCAGACAGAGAGAGTATCTGCCTGCAGAACCAAACACCCGCGGGTTTAACCGCGAGGACGTTCGTCCGAGGAGCTGCAGCAGCTCCCCTGCTCGCCCCGACCACGATCAGGACGAGGAAGCAGGAAAGGTCAACAGCAGAATCAAATGTTGGAATGGTTCTCCCTCAAAGACTTGAACAATGACTTGTACGATTCTCTCGAGCCGCCGTTATTAAAGTGGAAGCTGTTTACATTCCAATGTCTCGTGGTAGAGGCGTGGAAAGAGGCGGAGACTCACAATAAACTCTCTTCAGATTGGTGGAAGGTACTTCCATGACTCACAGAGACTCGGACCAATCGCTGATGATGGTTTGCAAAATGGCGATAGCCGTTTCAGGAAGTGACGGTGAAAGCGGCGGCCTACTTTCGCGAGGAGAGGAGGTAATGCGTTTCCAATGGGAGACCTCATTGCTTGTTCTGTCCAGTGTTTTCACAGTCTATGGTCTGGACAATGGGAGCGGGTCTCCCTTGGGGGGGCCCTGGCTCGTACCTGGGGTGGGGCGGGGGGATGCTCGGTGCTGCTGGGTGCTGCTGGGCTGCTATTCTGGGGTTGGGGGGCTCTCCGGGGTGGGGCCTCGCGTTGTCCCTCTTGGCGCAGTGGGGGGGCTGCTCTCCTGGCTGGGCTGGGGCCTGCACTCTCTGTGCTCCTGTGCCTTTCCGCTCTCGGGTGTTGGGGGCCTCTGCGGTGGTCCCGCATGTCCTGGTCTGGGTGTTTGAGATTGCCCCGCAGGTGGATTCTTTGGCGGGTGTTGGGGATGACCGAGCGCTCTCCTCCTTTGTACATTCCCTCATTACCCACATTAGCAAAAACATAAAGACTCACCTGAGCTCAGGTGTCAGCTCACCTTTGCACTAATAGTATGCGTGACAGAATGAAAAACTTTATGTGTCTGTTTGTCTGATTAAGTGTGTGAGCTGCACTTGTATTGTGAACATTTTGACTAGTTTAAATGTGGAGACGATTTTGGCCAACAGGTATGTGTGTAACTGTGTGTAGACAGGCTCCGCCCATTCCAGTTTGCTATTTAGACCTGATTGTTTAACGATGTTGCTTCCTCCATCAAACCCCCTCTTTTACCCTTCTCCCCCAACCTCCCCTCCCTGATCCAAAAAAAAAAAAAAAAAAATACAAACGGATCAATATAAATAAAGTTTAGCATTGAATACAATGGGGGTTTGTACATAAATAAACAAAGCCAACAAACTAAGACTACCAACCCCAAACTAAAATAACAAAACCCAGCAGTGTAAGACTGCTGAGGACAAAGAGCGGAAAAGGAGCAAAAAATAAATAAATAAATGAAAAAAATATTTTTTTTTAAAGTAAAGACTTAATTCGCATTTATTACATTTAGATTTGTTACATTTATAAATTAATGGCTGAGGTGAACATAGATGATAAACTGTGTTGGTTTTTCCATCCCTGTTGACCTGCAGACATCTTGTTTGTTCAACTCTACATCCAGAATGAACAGATTTTATATGCAAAGCAAAACTTTGGTCAAAAGTTTGATCTTTTATGAGTTAAAAGCAGATATTATCTTTTGCTGCACAACATTGCTCACCAGCTGTCCACAGCTGCACTGAGATGATCATGTTTCATGTTTTATTTTGAAAATAACTTATTTGAGCTTCTGTCAAACGTAAAAAAAAGGTTCTTTTTGTATTTTTGCTTGTTTTTCATGCCAAAAAATTAACATATTTTCCATTTATTATCAGAAAAAAAATGTCAAATCTAAATTTCTTTAACACTAAAGTAAGACTGTGTCTCCTTTTAGGTTTTGATCAGTAGAAAACAAGACAAATGGCTCTTTTATTGTGAAAGGTTGCTGACCCCTGACCTTTAATAACCTCAGTAGATAAGAAACTAGCCAACAATGTTAGCATGTTGCTAAAATAGAAACTAAACTCAAAAGTAGGCTAAAAAAATACATAAAAATGTAGTCAAAAACATTAGAATATTGCTAATATTTTTAATTAACTCAATTTTTTTTAATTAGTATAACATATTAAATCAAAGCCTTTAAAGGCTTGTTGCTGAAATTTAAAAACGTTCTCTCTCTTTTCCTGTGGGGCATATTTTGCTCAATATTTCAAAAAGTATAACATTTATGAAAACAAAAAATACACGCAGTAACATCCTGAACTGAGTGAAAGTGTGATTGGGTTTTTACGAGCCAATAAACATACAGGAGAATCACTAAAGTGCGGATGATTACTGAGCAATCACACAATTAAATTATATTGTATCATTTTTTGAGGCAACTTTTGACAGGAAACAGATTTTTTGCACAATGAGTGTGATGTCAAAAGATTGTTTTAGCCTTTAAAAAAATGAAGAACTAAACAGAATTCTCTAATAAAATGTATTTCCAGCAGCTCCGATCTGTAATTCCACTACGAGGCTGCCATCCAGTGGTTCTCTGAGGTTTGTGCAGAAACCTCCAGACTTTTTGCTTTTTGCTCCATCTAAATGGATGATGTAACGATAGTGTGATAAGTTCCGTGTTTTCGTGCCGCATGATGTTAGCGCGGCTGGTTCGTGTCAAACAGTGGCGGCCTGACGGCGGCCGGCGGAGCGGAGCGAGGCCTTGTTGGACATGGCTCAGCTCTGAGTGAATGACCTCAGCCTCACAGGGAGGTGGAGGTGGACGCACAGTGGAGCCCTCATGCTCGTGTTTGCTCAAAGAAGGGAAATCACCTGCTGACGACGGTTCAGCTTTTTTTATCCACTTGGTGTTGAAAATGATGTCAAACAGTTTGTGGAATTATTCTGCATGTTGCTGCGCTGCAGACTTGTTTTTCCTCTTTGTATTTTTTCTGATTTGACAAAGCCTTACTGACTTTTTCCAAATGTTTTTTTGAATGTAATTTCACTTCTTCGCAAAGTTTGTGACAAACCCTCAGATTAGAAAACAGAATTAAGGGTTAAAAAAAATCATACAAGGATCGAGTTCCACCATTTTAAATATTTAAACTGTGAAAGTTGATGCATTAAGGCACACGATTAATAAACATAATTAATCCGTTAATATTAAGGAATCTGTGACTGAAGCTTGAATTTTTTTAAAAATATTTTCATTCAAAAAGATGTGGATTAATTAGTTTGACACATTAACTCTGGTTGTTTTTATAAATTACAACTAAAACATTTAGTCTATGTTGGAAAAAACATTTTCTTATACATTTTTGGGGTTTCCACAGCAAAATGAATTCCATTTTTCCTGATGGAATAAATAGCAGATAGTCTTTCAAATTGAAAATACAATAAAATTAAAATATAGACAAAAACTGAGTTTTAGGCTCTAGCATTCCAAAGGGTGAAAAAAAAAAACGTTCTAAATGTTTAATTTTGTGTGTGATTTCATAATTGGGATTATTTGCAGATAATAAGTGGCTGGAAAAATACTATAACAAAAAAAAAATCGCTATTAATTTTTTCTAGATTTGCAAATAATGAATTTTGCAAATAAACTAATTTAAACGTACGAAAACTGACATCCCAAAGATTCACAACTGCTCCTTTAATTAAATGTTTAAATACAGAAAAAAAGTTGAACAATATCCACTTTAGAGAAACTTAAATCACTGAATTTCCTCTGAAACATTAAACTATTATTTATTATCATAAATTATGAACGCTGTTTATCTACATAATGAAATGTTTATGTTCGTATTCAAGAGAGTAACTGTTCTATTTTTTTTTAGATTATTTGTTTTTTTTTATGTATATATGCAAATATGTATATTTTCGATATATGTTTATAAATACTTTTTTTTTTTTTTTTGCATTATTTGGTATTCGGTTATTTATTCATATCTGGTACATATTTAATTCAGAAGTGCAGGATCTTAAAAATCCAAACAGTATTTAATATATTACACAAACAGATCTGTTTATGTTTTAAATCACTAAAGTTTATGAAAAGACAAAAATGTAAAGATCCCGTTTTAGTGAAGAAAATAAGTTGTCCAAAAAATGTTTGATTGTTTATGATTTTAAGGGTTTTTTTTGTTGACCTATTCTTAATTTATTTCTGTTCTGGTCACATGGTTTCTGACTTTAATTATGTTGTTGAAGTTCTGATAAAAAAAAAAAAAAGTTCAAATCAAAAATCCGGACTTCAGAGTAACTGGATTGTGTTACTGTTGTTTGCTTTTAACTTTGAGGTTGACTTTATTTAGTATTTTAAATAACTTTAAGATTTAAATAATTGGAATCTGCACCTCTAATATTTTTTTTCCCATCATTAAGATGCTCTTCTCTCTTTCTTGCTTTTCTTTCCCCAAAATTTGATATTTTTCCATCACGTCCCCTAACCAGGTCAATATAGCCACAGTCACGTCCACCTTAATTCACATCTTAGAGTTTGTTCTAAATGAACAGCAAACTGAACCAAAGTGAAGAGTTTGATTTATATCCATTCATAAATAGCCCAGAGGTCGGCAACCTTTAACAGTAAAAGAGCCATTTGGGCTCGTTTTCTACTGATCCAAACCCAGAAGGAGCCGCATTGACTTACGTTAGCCTTTAAGAAATTTGAATTTGCATTTATAACCTTCTTTTTGTTTTTGTTTTTTTTAAATAAATATGAATAATGTCTATTTTGGCACGAACAAAAGGAAAAAAAATGTATAAAAATAAACTAGCATCTCTCAAAAAGGGAATTTTTTAGTTTTTAACTTTAGTAGCAAAAAAGTTAGCTTGTTGATTAATTAGCTGAACTTCAAATTAGCATAACATTTCTCTGTAAATAAAATCAGCCAAAAACTTTAGCATGTTGCTGAAATAAAAGCTAAACTCAAAATTAGCCTAAAATCCCCATTTAGCTAAAAATGTTAGCATATTGCTAAAATATTAGCTAAACTCTAAATTAGCATAAAAAACTAATCAGAGGTCAAATCTGCCAAAAAAAAAAGCTAGCTTGCTGCTTAATTATTAGCTGAACTCCAAAATAGCCTCAAATTCCTCAGAAAACTAACTTAGTCAAAAACGTTAGCATGTCGCTAAAATAGAAGCTAAATTATCCTAAAAACCCTAATAGAAAACAAATTAGCCAAAAACGTTAGTTTATTGTTAATAAAATAGTTAATCTCCTGTTTTTTTTTTTTTAATTATTTACAATTATTTTATTTTTCTTCAGCCAGAGAGCCACCATGGAGAGATAAAGATCCACGTGTGGCTCTGGAGCCGCAGGTTGCAGACCCCTGCTATAGCCAATCAGCTTCCTCCATCTAACTTGGTATTCTCCATCCTCTGCTCTAACACCAGCCGTCTCTACGTCTTTGTTCACTGCATCCATAAACTTTCTCTCTGGTCTTCCCTCCAACCCTCTTCTTCCAGAATCTTCACCGTCTCTCCTCTGGACATGTCTGAACCATCTCAGTCCGACTTGATCTCCTCTGATGGACTCATTCCTGATCCATCCTCCCAGAGACGACCTCAGCATCTTCATCTCTGCTTCCTGTCTTTTCCTCGCCGTCTCTCGGCTGGATAAACATGGCTGCTCTCACCACTTCCTTTCATTTGAGCTGAAACTCTTCTATCACACTTTTCTCCGCCTGCACTCTCTTCTTCACTTCTTTTCCCAAATCCTCCACCTTCTTCATCTCTTCTCACTGTATTCTCGTTCTTCCATTTGGGTCCATCTCATATAAAATCTGTATTACTGAAACTAACCTTCATTCTTCTCATTTCCAGGGTGAACCTCCATCTCTCAAGCTCCTCCTGTTCCGCTCTCTCACTACAAATCACAGGAGATGTTCTGCCATTTGGTAATAAAATATTCAACATTTTCTACTAAAATTTAGTTTTAATTATTGTTGTTGTTCTAAAAATTGAATCTTTTATGCATAAAATAATCTATAAAGAAAAATCAGCTTTAATTTTATAAATGGTTCCAGTTTTCCTAAACTAAAGAACGGCACATAACTATCATTATTTAATTTTTTTATTCTATGATCAAGGTGGAGGAATTTTATTCTCAGTTCAACTTTTTTACTCTTTCAGGCGTTATTTGTTAAGTCTGTCAATGACAAAATGATTTACAGTTTTGACAAAGATTCTTCTCAAAGATTTTCCCAAAGAGTACGGTTAAACATAACATATTTACATTACAATTAACATGTAAAGTGATGTCACTTGCTTATTTATTTACCCATTCTTATTTCTATATCTAATTTTTTGCATTATTTGGTATTCGGTTATTTATTCATATCTGGTACATATTTAATTCATAAGTGCAGGATCTTAAAAATCCAAACAATATTTAATATATTACACAAACAGATCTGTTTATGTTTTAAATCACTAAAATTTATGAAAAGGCAAAAATGTAAAGATCCAGTTTTAGTGAAGAAAATAAGTTGTCCAAAAAATGTTTGATTGTTTATGATTTTAAGGTTTTTTTTGTTGACTTATTTTTAATTTCTTTCTGTTCTGGTCACATGGTTTCTGACTTTAATTATGTTGTTGAAGTTCTGATAAAAAAAAATAAATAAAAAGTTCAAATCAAAAATCCGGACTTCAGAGTAACTGGATTGTGTTACTGTTGTTTGCTTTTAACTTTGAGGTTGACTTTATTTAGTATTTTAAGTTTAAGTTTAAGATTTAAATAATTGGAATCTGGATCTCTAATAATTTTTTTCCCATCATTAAGATGCTCTTCTCTCTTTCTTGCTTTTCTTTCCCCAAAATTTGGTAATTTTCCCTGACGTCCCCTAACCAGGTCAACATCGCCACCGTCACGTCCACCTTAATTCACATCTTAGAGTTTGTTCTATAACAGCAAACTGAACCAAAGTGAAGAGTTTGATTTATATCCATTTGGCTTTTCCCTTCAATGGTCACTATAGCCCAGGGGTCGGCAACCTTTAACAGTAAAAGAGACATTTGGGCTCATTTTCTACTGATTCAAACCTAAAAGGAGCTGCATTGACTTACATTAGCCTTTAAGAAATTTGGATTTGCATTCATAACCTTCTTTTTGTTTTTGTTTTTTTTTTAAATAAATATGAATAATGTCTATTTTGGCACGAACAAAAGGAAAAAAATGTATAAAAATAAACTAGCATCTCTCAAAAAGGGAATTTTTTTACATTTTTAACTTTAGTAGCAAAAAAGCTAGCTTGTTGCTTAATTATTAGCTGAACTTCAAATTATAAATGGTTCCAGTTTTCCTAAACTAAAGAATGGCATATAACTATCATTTTTTAATTTTTTTATTGTATGATCAAGGTGGAGGAATTTTATTCTCAGTTCAAGTATTTTACTCTTTCAGGCATTATTTGTTTAGTCTGTCAATGACAAAATGATTTACAGTTTTGACAAAGATTCTTCTCAAAGATTTTCCCAAAGACTACGGTTAAACATAACATATTTACATTACAATTAACATGTAAAGTGATGTCACTTGCTTATTTATTTACCCATTCTTATTTCTATATCTAATATTTATTTTATGTTTATTCATTTAAATCTGTTTTTTCATTTTATTTATTTATAATTTATTTCATTCTTTTTGGTTTTATATTTATTCATTTATTTATTGTATTTTATTCTATACCGTATTCCTTTTTTATTTGATTTTGTTTTATTTTGCTTATTTATTTTTATTTTATTTTATTCTATAATTTATTCCTTTTTTAGTTTGATTTTTTCTGTTTTATTTTATTTATTTATTTTATTTTTATTCTATAATTTATTCCTTTTTTAGTTTGATTTTTTCTGTTTTATTTTATTTATTTATTTTATTTTATTCTGTAATTTATTCCTTTTTAATTAGATTTTGTTTTGTTTATTTTATTTCTATTTTTATTTTTGATGCAGTGTTTAATCTTCTCCACTGGGTGGCGCCAACCTCCTCTCCGCCGGTTTATAGAAACGTGTTTGTTTAATCACCAGGTTTTGTTTCCTCTGAGCGGCTCAGAGATGATAACAAATATTGAAAGGTATTGATCACATCTTCTTGACACAAACTAAAACCTAAAAAGCGCCAATGACGATGCAAAAATAGATTTATTTATTGAAAATGAGATTTAATGATTAAAAAATGTAAAAATATTTATTTTATCCACAGGTTTTCTTTATCTTTCTGATTAACTTTACTGCATGGAAACACAATCTTTATTAAATAAACGTTTAATATCTTAATTATTTGTTTACAATTACAAAATAAAGGTCATTAATTCTACAAATAGTTTCCGAGAAAGTCATTTGTCATGAAATAGAATTGTTTTTCAGAGATAAACTGAATGAAAAAAACACATAAATCTTTTCTTTTTTTCATTCTCTGCACATATTATAGCCTGTTGATGCCAATCTGTTCGTAAAATGTTTCTTTTTGATGAGGAAATAACTGTTTGCGCGCGTTAAAGTTTGCTGTTGGGGAAGCTGTAAACAGATATTTGACCCTGAGAAAGGAAAACAGAATCTTTCTGCTCCCCCTGGGGTGCTGCTGCTGCTTTTATGGGACATTTTTATTACATTTGGGAAATGGAAAGTTACCATAACAGTCTTTTACATTTCACACTGCGAGGAGCGCAAATTGATGCAAAAAATTCGACCTTTTAACTTTATTTCTATCACTATTTTATCTTCATTTTAAACGTTTTTATTAAACGTTATAAAGTTTTAGAATTAAATAGTTATTTTTTAATGGATTTATTTGAAAAAAAATGAAATGTTTTGCACTTTAAAAGGAAAAACAGACAAAAGAAAATCGCCTCATTTGACATTCATGACAAACAGGCACAAACGTGAAGACTGAGACTTTAATGAGGGTCTCCAGCAATTCACACATATTTATTTCTGCATTTTAGAAGCTTCAAGCATGGGAGTGAAATCCGGACAGGTTGTTATAGCTACGCAATCCACGGGGGTTCCGATGTCTATTTAAAATCCCGAGGACCCTCCCTCTCCCCTTTAAACAACATTATATATCACGCACGTTGCATACTAATGCCAGCACTAAAACACATCTTTAAAATAGCTCATTCTGCTGCTTGAGATCCGAGTGAGTGACAGGAGAAGCAGAGGGAGCATCAGAATTCCCCCTGTGGCCAAAACTGCTGATTGGGTCCTAAAAAGCTGCAGCTTTTTAACTTGTAATATTTGCGTCCTGGCGCGTGCCACGAGCGCCCGCCGCAGACTGAGACACCCTGATTGTTGGAGGACTCAAATAAAAATCCATCATCGCAGATTTTTTTTTTTTTTTTCCTCCTTTTCTCCTGTAGTCCAGGTTTGTGTGCGCGGATGAGCGCGCGCGTTCAGCTGGAGAGGTTTTTTCACGAAATGTTAAGGATGATATCCCTTGGATGTTTGCTGCTGCTGCTGTTCGGGCTGACGCGTGTCATGGCGAGCTATCCCATCTGGTGGTAAGTTTTATTTTTTATTTGTCGTGCCGGACGGACGGACGGTTTGTGAGGGGTTTGCGCGCGTCAGGATGAGCGCGCGGCTTCTCCTCTGACAGGGAAACCCGCGTGTTTGGGAAACTTTTGAGGCGCTTCAGGATGCTGATGAAGAGAAGGAAGATTTCTTTCAATTCTGGATAAAAAAAAAACACTACAGGTGCAAAACGTGTGAGCGAGCACGTGTGCGTAAAAACATAGGCTTTTATTTTGAAATTTTGACCAATTTGACCTTTCTTAGATGATCACATCTCATTTTATAAGCACACAAAGTGACTTTTATGTTTCCCTTATTACAAATACGTGGTTTTATGACTATTTATGCTAATTTACGACTTTAAAATCTCCATAAATAAGATTTTGCATTAATAGCTCAGTAGTCCTAATTAAGGGTGACATGCAGGGTAATTGGGCTGTCTCCTCTCTCTTGTCTTTTCTGTCCCTCACAGCCTCTTACAGTGGAACTAAAATAACCAATAATGCCTCATTTCTGAAGAATCGTTGGCTTAGAAATCGGGTGGACACTGATCTGGCTCCCTAAATGGGTCCCCTGGTGGTAATACTGATGAGAAACTAATTACATGCTCAGCTGGAAGGAAATGCTGATAAAACAGAGAGAGCGCTCAGTTTTTTTTTTTTTGTTTTTTTTTTTCCCCCTCCCAACTTATCTGCAGTTTATCTGCTGATATTTTGGGTTTCTTTTATTTTGCGTGTATTGGTGGAGCCGCTCCGGCACAATGGGGGACGGTGAGATCATGCAGCAGAGACCATAACCTGTGAGCTGCACAACAGCCACCTTTGGGTTCCCTGACGTAACGCTGGCCCCTTTTTACTTCAAAGACTCCTGGTGTATTTTTGTTTTCCATGGCAACTCATCCCAACTCAAATAACACGGTTCCCTTTGGATTACGCACAATATGCCTGCATTGTTTCTGCGTTTGCAAGCAGTTATCTGAGAGCTATCGCTTGCTGTGGCCACTACAGATGCACTGCACCTCCAGTTCTATGTGTGTGGATGGATCTGCAGGTTCATGTCTGCCTCTCCCCGACCTGCCGTGACACAGCACCCGCCACCCCAACGCCTTCTCTCCAGTCCACCCCACCTTAGAAGATAAATACCTGGAGGTGAAAGCTTGCCGCACATTCCTTCTCCCAAACATATTCTCTTGATGTCAAAGTCGGCTCCAAGGCCTTAGGGCCCACGGGGGGAAAAGCGGTAATTCTGAGGCACCCTGCTTGGGCTTGCTGAAATATGCATTAAACATGTGCTGGATACACTTAGATTAAAGGGGGGGGGTGCGTTGTGAGACAAAAAATTTACCAGCATTAATCCAAACGTTACTTTTCTGTTACACTAAATCATATTCAGTTAATCTGACGAGAAATAAAAGAGTTTTTCTCCAAAGGAATTAGAGAGATTACAGAGAAGACCGCACAATAAATTCCATAAATCCACACAACACATTGAGGAGCAGTGGTTCGTTTTAACTGCTTGTTGGGAGCCGGTCTCCAACAACACGCTTCTTAAATCGTAAATCACGGCCTGCCTCCTATCGCAGAGCGTTTCCTAACGCAGGAAGAGGTGGAAGAAGACGGCCGCGGAGCTCCGCTGACTCACGATGGTTTTGAGGGACGACGGAGCGATCCAAGAACGAACCGAGACGATGACAAATCAAAGCATTTAATCAGTCACGGGTATAGAAATCATACTCTCTTTCATAGTTGGGTTGAAACATTTTAACCTTTTAACACCAGAGCTTCAGTCTTAATTGTCTCAAATTGGCGGCCCGCGGGCCATTTGCGGCCCCCGAGTCCACATTTTGCGGCCCCCACCTTCAATGTCTACTAAGCAATATCTCCAGGCTTCTTTGATGTACTTGCTTAGCGATGATGCATCTCGTTTTATGCTTAAAACTTTCCAATCGCTATCGTCGTTGGATCTAGTCGTCGGAATAGTCCTTAGCAACAGTTGCTAGCGTCGTTAGCTCCTGTCGTTTCACAGGACACACAGAAGATAATGCTTTGTAGTACGTAGACATGAACAAATGTTAAAAATAAACGTGTTCAGTAGACATAGACCACGTGTGTCAAAGTCGAGGCCCGAGGGCCGGATCCGGCCCTCTAGATCATTTTATTTTATTGGTATTGATGGCCAGATGTTATCTTGCGCTTATTTTTAACTTTATAATTTTAACGAAAGATAATTTTATGTAGAGTAAAATATAGAAAGCTATTTAAGGTTTAAGTTGATTTACTCTGGAATAATCTCTTTTATTCATAATTGTTAAAAAGTTACAGTTATAAAATTTGTTCTATTTTGGTATTTACTAATATTTTCTTAGACTGTTTTGGAGTTTAGCTAATATTTCAGCTACATGCTAGCTGTCTTGCATAATTTAGGCTTTTTTTTAGGCTGTTTTGAAGTTTAGCTAATATTTACACGCTAGCTGTTTTGGCTAATCTAGGCTCAATTTTTTTCTTAGTTTTTTTATTTTTCTGTTTTGCTAGACTAATTTTTCAGCTACCGGTTTTGGCTAACCTAATTTTTTTTTAATGCTTTTTAATTCATAATTATGTCAAAAAGTTATGGTTTTAAAGTTTAAAAATTTAGTTTTAGAGTTTTCATTAAATGTTTATCGTGTTCGGCCCGCGACCTAAGGTGTGTTTTGGATTTTGGCCTTTTGTGGGATGGAGTTTGACACCTCTGACATAGACAATGTCATATTTTTGACACAAATGGAACCCCATACAGCCCAGCGTCAGCGGCCCCGAGGGAAATTGAGTTTGAGAACCCCAATTTACAGTAATTTTTTTAATGTGACACAATCAGAATCTACTGGAAATACGTTACAGTATGTTAAAGATTTTTGTGTTTAAGCGTCACCAACAAAACATCGGGTGTTAAAGGATTAGCCCGAGAAAAAAAAAAAAAACTCTAACTCCATAAATTAAGTTTAAATGAAGTCACTACAACCCTTAAAATTAAGTATTGCTCCAAAAAGGTTGAAATAACCCGAGTATTTGAATCCTTTTTTACATAAAATGAAATGTGGGCCCCGTAAAAAGTGAGTTGCTAAACCTTAAAGTATTTACACGATTTTCAATATGTTGCATTTTTCTGAGTGTTATGAAAAGTCTCAGGAATTGGTGGACCAAAGGCCAAGTCTCCAGTATCATTTTTTTTTTTTTTAAGGAATTTTTTATTCTCTATTTCCTAATTTTTCAGTGATTTTTCAGTATATTTTTAGGATCTGTTAATGTTTGTATTTTCCATTTTGTTACATAAACTGCAGCTGAAAATAAACTGAAAACTTATTTATCATGTATCATTTTCATCTAATTTTTATGACAAATACTTTTTATTGGGTAAAAATTACCAGTAAAAACGATAATGTAACTTTTTATAGAAAAGTTGTTTTTCTCTCTATTCAAAGAAAATTCATCAATAGGACTAAGATTCAAAAATGAAACTTCAGCCACAAGTATTCATTCACGCTTTAAATAAATATTGAATAAAAACTTATTGAACGTTTTGATAAAGTAACATTAAAATAAGGGAGATGAAAATAATTTAAGATAAACTTTTAAATCTGGGTGTTTTAAAAAAATAAAGAACATTTAAAGAATCACAGAATCAATCTCTAATCATTTGAACTAAAACTTTTAAAGCCTCCATGTCATGCAGACATAAAGCTAATAAATGTGCTTTAAACATGGAAGGCAGCAACAAACTCTTTTTTTAATCACCTTCTAGAGCAGAGGTGGGCAAACTACGGCCCGGGGGCCACATGCGGCCCTTCAGGCTAGTAAATCTGGAATACATCTTGAAATGAAGCTTTATTTGTCATATGCAGCATCAACACAGGTCAATACTACAATGAAATGCTTTGGATGAGAATCCAGTGAAAACTCGCCAGTTTGTACATAAAAAGTAATAAGTAGGTACATAAAATAATAAGTAGTAAAATATGGAGTTAAAGATAATAGTATTTACAATAATAATACAAAGGGGGCAGTTTTAAAATAAAATATATAATGAAAGTGACAGTCTAGGTGCATGAAGCAAGGGATTGGGGCTGTGAGGCTAGTGGAGTGATCCTTAGGGGTTTTATAAATATATTGCACTTAGGTTGCTGAAACATCTTATTGATGATCCTTTTTAATGTTTTATTTACTGGTGTCTCCCCACAGAAGGAACACTGCAAATAAACTGAACTCTAAAAACATACACATTTTTTTAAAATCAACATTAAATCGCGTTCTTATCTACATTCCATAGTATTTATTTCTCTTAAAGGATAACGAAAACCCTAAATCAACTTTTTTTGGCTGTTGATCTCAATAAATGGGACTCTAAAACTACTGTCTGTTGGTAATTGGCAAATTTTTGACAAATTAAAATAAACTTGTTTCATTTTAAAAAAAAAAATCAAGAAAAAAATAAAAGACGCCCTGTGCTGCCCCTACAGGTTGAATTGAGATATTACATTTGAATTCCTCAAACCATTTTAGTCATTTCAGAAGTGCAACGTCTTGATCTGCAGCTCCAGTAATAACAGTCCTGTTCCCAGCCTCTTACTGGATTCTAAGACTTCAGCTGTGGGCGGAGTCAGCCTCCAACTTCCCTGTTTGGTGACCCTTTAAAGGTGCATTCACACCGAATGCGATTCGCGGCAGAAGCGCTCAGCTTCGATGTTTATCCAATAGGCGAATTGAAGCCCCGTGGCGCAAAGGTCTGCCAGGAGCTCGATTTGAGCGACGAGGCGTGAATTAGGCGGCATGGCCAAAATGTGAATATCTGAAGATTGATATGTCACTGCATTGCATCTGCCAATCAGGAACTCAGCTTTGGGCACGTGATGTTTTCAGCAGGTAGAAAAATAGTCCAGAACTTTCATCTTTGATTAACCCATTGGGGCCGCAGGTTCTCAAAGCTCATCCAGCTTCCTTTGGGGCGAAGGCGGGGTACACTCTGGACAGGCTTTCGCTCCTGCGGTGGAGCCCCCTCACTCGCCACTGCGGGTTTAGAGGCAGCTGGATCGGGCCTCAGAGAAAGACATTAAAAAAAAGGAAAAAGGTCTCCTAATTTTATTTCCCCCTTGGATTCATACGACAGTGACCCCGGGCTCACACGGCTAGCTTACCGCTCAGGCGCGATACAGGAGCGGTCGAGCTACAGCCGATGGCTCATATGAACTCCTGGATGGCTGCAGCCACAGGCTCTGATGCAAACCTCACAAAACTCCAAATTTACGTACGTTTACGCGATTATCTGCCATTCAGTGGGATTTCCTCTCGCACTTTTAAAGTTAAGTAAAGACTGCAGCGCTCGCAACGGAGCCGTAACGCTAGCCGGGGTGAGCCTTCAAGCTCCGCCACAGAGACACAGAAACACCATGGAAGCGGCTGTCATACAGACACACCGCTTCTACCAGGAAAATATTTTAATAATAATCATACAGACTCAAACATGTAGAAGTCTTCACCGTAATTAAACCTGATTCCACAATATTGTGTGTGTCCTTCATTCATTCTAAGCAAGTTTTTTTGACAGGTGGCGAGTAGTGAATTTGTTGCACGAATCGTGTTCGGCGTGAAAGCACCTTAAGGTGGAATTACTAAAACAGAGCACAGACTTGCTCCTGGTCTGGGCCTTCTGTCAAATTTTAGAACCTTTTGTGGCCAAAGAGTCAAAAAGTTTCCTCACTCTATTCTAGAGTTTTATTAACACTGAACCAGCAGGTTTTTCACATTTTTTGTATTTGAAAGTCATAATTAGCTCCATAGTCGCTTCTATGGTCATTTTTCAAGTGAACAGCTCCCTGAATATAATTATCCATTTAAATTTATGATTGAGGATGTAATGCAGGCCCAGCAAACATTTCAATGTGGGGTCCATATGGTTTACTTTTGGACTAAATTGGTGGGCCCCAAGTGGGTTCCATGGTGGCCCCACTTTTATATGATGCACTGGCTTAGGTGGGGCCAATTCAGTAACCCCCCCAACACAATCAGTGAGGCTTTTTTTTTTTTTTAAATCTAGGTGATAGAGATCCAAACAGAACATGACTTTTTATTCCACCCTTCTGACTATATTATTTGCCCCTGGTGGGAAGTTGGCGCCAACGGAACCGCCACCAGTGTTTGTGAACAGGTCTGTGACTGTAAAGCGCTTTGGTCCTATACACATGTATACACCATTTACCATTTATTGGTTTAATTTTTTAAATCTGTTAGTATAATTTTTACTGTGAAGTAGGGCTGCCACGATTAGTCGACTAATCGATGACTAATCGACTATTAAAAGAATCGACAACTAATTTAATAGTTGATTAGTCGTTACTTTATATTGTATGAAGTCAGATTGTAGTAAAGTTGAAAGTTATAATAGCATTCTGCTATCTTTTTGGAATATTTTGGCATTTATTAGGGTTTTTTAAGGCTATTTTGGAGTTTAGCTAATATTTCAGCAGCATGCTAGCTATTTTGGTTAACTTAAGCTTTTTTACGTTTTTTTAGGCAATTTTTGAGTTTAGCTTATATTTCAGCTATGTGCTAGCTGTTTTGGCTAATATAGGATTTTTCCGTTTTTTTAAGGCTAATTTGGAATTTAGCTAATATTTCAGCAGCATGCTAGCTATTTAGGCTAACTTTGGCTCTTTTTATTTTTTGGTACATTTGGCATTTAACTAATATTTTAGCTGGTTATCAACTTCAGCATCTTTACATCCACTTTGGCCATGAACAGATTAGTCGACTAATCGGAAAAAATAATCGGTGATTAGTCGACTATTAAAATAATCGTTTGTGGCAGCCCTACTGTGAAGATGACAGGAAATATTTAAAATGTGGCTCCGTGTGGCTCTCTGGAAAACCATAAATGTCAACTTTTAGACACACATTTTTTCTGTTAGCATACAAACCGACCTCGGCCCCACATTAGAGAAGAAAACAGTTATGTGGCCCTGATGTAAAGGATGGATTTTAAGTCCTTTTGCTAAATCTGAAGGAGTGTCCTTATGTATCAAAGGTTGAGGGAGATAAATGAGATATCCTCCGGAGACGACTTCAACTTAATAGATGGAAGTGTCTTTTTATAAGTCAGTTTTCTTCTAATTAGCAATTATTGCGTAGAAATCTTTATCTTGACATCTGATCAAAAACATTAAACGTGAACAAAATTTTGAAATGTACAAATCTGGATTGTTCAAGGTCTCCAAAAGCAAAAAGAATCAGATCTTTGGAGGAAATCCTTTGACGGCTCTGAGCGGTGAAGGAAAACCCGTTCCGACTGAGCACCTGCGCTGGAGCCGTCCTCGTTCAGACTCTTATCGGGCCGATCACACTCCGGGGAGGTTGATTATGCTCCTGCCAGCGTTTTGGCACCAACAGACGCTTAATTTAAAACAAGGAGTTGTTGGAGTTGCCAGAAAGCTACTTTACAGGAAGTCTGCCAACAATAACAGGAAATGTATTAAACTGATCCTTCGTTAGAGATTTTATAAAATAATGTCGTGTTCATTTATTTCTAAATTTCTAAAACAACAACCCGACCAGAAGAAAATTGATCAGAGATGTTTTGTATAAATACAAAATGTTTATTTTTAACAAACAAAAAAGTCAAATTGTGATTTTTTTTTCCTGCATTGAAGTTTCATTTGTATAAGTAGAGAAATGCTAATTGAGTGGACACCGAAGATAGAGACAGAGAAAGCAATAAGAAGACAGACAGATGTAATCAGCGAGCCAAGTTGGCACTTGTTCCACCAAAGAACACCTCCTTTAAAGAAACGAAAAAAGAAAAAAAGAAAGGGCGGGGCGGAGGGGTCTGTGTTACTCTTAATACACTCTCTGAAGTTTCAATGCAGGGTTTGCACTCTTATTACCCTAAGCTAAGGGCCTGTTAAGTGTGCGGACAGTTAATAACAAGGTGCAGCTTTCCAACTTGTCAGCTTAAGGTCTATGAAGATCTCTAGATGCCCGGCCGACTTTCATCTCGCGCTGAAACAATGTCGTGGCAGGGCTGCAATTTGAAGTGCACACAAAGGCCAGGTGTCTGCAGGGAGGGTAGTTGAAGGGATAAAGGATGAACTCCTAATGGCACCATCTGACACAACAAATAAACACACACGACCAGCGAAGGCAGACGTGACATTACACCGCGCAGCAGAGAAACGAGGTTTAAAAGAAAAACAGAGCCCAGGAGATGATATAATTATGCGCTGACACTCTAACTTCTTGCCTTTAGGTCACTGGCAGTGGGCCACCAGTACTCATCAATGGGTACTCAACCTATTCTTTGTGGGAGCATACCGGGTCTGGTGCCCAAGCAGCTGCGTTTCTGCCGCAACTACGTGGAGATCATGCCCAGCGTGGCTGAAGGGGTGAAGATCGGCATCCAGGAGTGCCAGCATCAGTTCAGAGGCCGGCGCTGGAACTGCACCACCATCAGCAACAACCTGGCCATCTTTGGGCCCGTGTTGGATAAAGGTAAGACGAGGAGTACAACCTTTACGCCCCATTTACACTGGACGCGAAAGCGCCGCGAAAGCGCCGCGAAAGCGCCGCGAAAGCGCCGCGAAACGGAGTCCGCTTCCATTCGGCGCCCTTGTTATCCTATGGCGTCGTTCACACAAGGCGCGGAGCGGAGCGGCGCGGAGGGCCCGCGCGGTGCAGCGGATCGTTTCCGCGTCTGACCTATTTTGTGCGCGAGCCGCGAGCGTTCCGCGTCAATTCTGGCCGGAAGTTGCATCAAGATACATGAGAAAATCCGGTTTCTTTTCAAAATATAACCAGTTTTTCACAATAAAATGCCGCGATTGACAAATGTGATCATGTTTTTGTGTCTAAACAGGCGGTAGACACGCATAGAAACAAACAATCACAACACAAACGTGCGCGCGCGAGCATAGAGACGCACAAAACAGACAGACACGCACACTTTTTTTTTTCCTTTTTCACAGACACGCACACACGCAGATCAACGTGGATAGACTCCGGTGCGGGGTGAAGAGTTTCGGGAGTTAATAAAACGACAACAGAGAGACAGAGAGCAGCTCATCTTAGCAGAAACAGGGGGTAATATTTATAAAACACACAACACAGACAGACACGAGCGCGCACAGATCAACGCAGTGAGCTGACTCCGGAGCGAGTGGGCGGGGCTGCGGGATTTTGGGAGAGAAAAAAGAGATGCAGAGAGCTGCTCCTCTTAGCAGAAATATGGGTTAATAATTGTAGTTTATTAATTTACCCACACACAGACACCTGCGAGCGCGTGCGCACAGACACACACAAAACAGAGATGCACACGCGCGCTCACACAGATCAGTACAGTGGGCCGACAGAGCGGGTGGGCGGGGTCTTGAGAGAGCAGTTTTTCTTAGCAGGAACATGGGTTAATGTCTTTAGGCTATGAAATTATCAACCATGATGGCAAAAACAAAAAAAGCTCGAGCAGAAGCGCCTGTGGACCGCCGCGGAAAAATGGACATCTGGTGTGAACTACAGAGCGGAGCGGAAGCGGCGCGGACTCCGCTCCGCTCCGCGGCGCTTCCGCGTCCAGTGTGACCCCGGCGTTATAGGCTGCGCCGAAGCCGGTACGCGGGGCAGGGGCGTCCGGTTTCAGTGTCGAAATCAGAGACAGAAAAAGTTCAAATGAATTTTATTTCTGTAGCTCCTTTCATGTAAAAAAAAAACAGTTCACGGTTCTGTACATAAAAACACAAGAGAAACCCCTCATAAATAGAAAAAGAAATAAAAGGGGATAAAGCAAAAAGAGGCGTAACCTCTGAGCCAGGGGGCGGCAACCTTTAACAGAAAAAGATCCGTTTGGGTTCGTTTTCTACTGACCAAAACCTAGAAGGAGCCGCATAGTCTGAAGAATTTAGATTTGAATTCACAACCTTCTTCTTTTTAATAATAAACATGAATTATGTCTATTTTTTGGCACAGCAAAAGCAGAAATATGAAAAGAACCTAACATCCCTAAACGTGTAATTTCATTTTTTTTTTACTTATTTTCAAAATAAAAGATCATGTCAGTGCAGTATAAAAATAATATCTGCTTTTAACCCATAAAAGATCAACATTTTTACCAAAGTTTTGCTTTGCATCTAAAATCCGTTCATTCTGGAGATAGAGTTGATCAAACAAGACGTCTTCAGGTTAACAGGGATGTAAAAACCTACAGAGTTTATCATCTATGTTCACCTCAGACATCAATTTATACATTTAACTACTCTAAATCAAATAAATGTTAATTAAGTAATCAGGACTTTAAAGAATTGCTATTTTATGTATTTTTTTGTTCTTTTTTCCTCTCTTTGTCCTCAGCAGTCTTACACTGCTGGGTTTTGTTATTTTAGTTTGGGTTGGTAGTCTTAGTTTGCTGGCTTTGTTTATTTGTTTTCTTGAGGTCGTTTTGGTTTGGCAGCCACTAGCAGGAAGATGGTCGACACGGCTCAGTCAGCAGTCTCCATGAATTATTTTATTTTTAAGGAGCCGCAGGTTGCAGACCTCTGGTCTGAGCGGTCCAGACGAGACTGGACTGGACCGAACTGGTACGGTGTTTTGAGTCTTTCCATTATAAAATGGACCCAATAAGCCGGATCAATTCCTTCCATTTTTGGTCTCCCGTTGGTTGTAAGTCCATAGAAAAATGGAATGGACCAGTTAAGGTGGAGCTACTGGCATCACACGATGAAATCTCTTGAGTGGTGGAATGGTATTACGACAACAGCAAATGTCCGGCCAGCACTTTATTTTTAGTTTTGTCCATTTTTTTGGCTGTTTTTCTTCGCCTGCAAATTCTTTGCGCACAGTTTTCCAACAGGCCAAATCCACAAATACTGAGAATCGCTGTAGTTGCACCGTTACACCCTGCATGCCCCTCGATGGGCCAACACTTGGTAGAAAACGCTCACTTGATTTGCCGCGACCATTCTAAATGGGCCAGGAGCGGAACGGTCTGGTCTGGACCGCTCAGGGGAAACGAGGCATTAAGGTGCCATGCACCCCATCCTCCTGTTGGCTGGGGTGTCAGAGTCCCCCAACATCTGGGCCCACAAACCCAGGCACCCCAGCCAAAAGGTGGGAGGACACGGCGGGCCAGTGTTAGCAACGCAACGACACGGCGTGGCAAAAACCTGATGCACGGCGCGAGTTCAAATATCTGAGCTTTGATAAAGAATCTTCACTGTCTCAACAAATCAGGAACGCATTTATGATGCAATCATTAACACATCATTTTTTTTTTTTTTTTTTTAAAAGGGACAATACAATTTAAAACACATGATTAAAAATTAAACATGGTTTTAAAAAAGCCAGAGTTAGCCATGAAGGCTATTTTCCATCTGGCGAGAATGTTAAAAGAAACGTTAAGAGACAGTAACAGAAAACGAGTAGACAATAAAAGAGAAAAGGACGTACATTTAAGGCTACTAACATCTAAAAAGCACAACAGCTGTAAAACGCAAGAAAAGACTTTACACTACATATAGATATAAACAGCTGAGGAGGAAAAAGACAGTAAAACATACCACAATCACAATAGGGACATTCTTTTAGTGTTGGCACCTGTAGGTGTCAGTGAGGTATTTTTTTCTGATCATTCTCTTCCTGAACTTTATGATATTTTATTTGTTTTTTAAAATAATAAAAAAATATATTTTTATTTTTTCTGTCCTTGGATGTGGGCCAGCAAGTTGTCAAACTGGGTCACAAAGAGATGGAAGTACCGCTGAAAGCGACCATCATGGTGAACCTCCCAATACAGGGAGAGTCTTTGAATGATCTCATCAACCCAGAGATGTGGTTATCGACGCAGAACAAATCAGCCTGATCTCTCAACGACATCTGGATCTTTCGTGCATTGACTGTATTAGATATAGTGTATATCTGCTTCCATCTGGTGATGACGATAAAAACTTTGCTCCTCCTACTTACAATGATAGCAGCAAGTTTAGGACAAGTGTTGAACAGCTAACTTGACAAGCCAAAACAGAAGTAGACGGCGTCAGACTGAATACATTCTTTATTATTACACCATTTGGTGTTCAATGATGGCGCATAACAGTTGGAAGAGGCTTTGTGCAAAAGAAGCAAATTTTCCTCCAGAAGTTTTTTCTTTCACAGCTCTGTTCCGATCTATGAAAGATTTGGTGTGATGGAATTCTGGCCAGACACAAACCGATGAACTTTCGAACAGTCGGCACATAGGTGAATTAAAAATGAAGCCATCCAAATCCTGGCCCACTGGTTTGACTTCAAATGGATGCGCATTTTGCACGTAGAGCCTAAAAACTGTCTTAAAATTTTGCGTGAACTCCATAATTTTGATTGCAGAAGCCTAAAACACACACTTACGTGCATTTGTATCGAATTTGTATTGGTAGTGGTGGCTTGAACGAGCATTGCCGAGGCCTATGTGAACATTACATATGCAACATAATTTTTGTGAAAGGAATAAAATAACTCATTTTGGTCATCCGTATAAGAGATTGTTAGATTTTTTAAAGAAAAGTCTTCCAGGCAGCTCCATAAGTCACTCGGTTTAGACTTTATCCTTTCAACTTTACTGATTTCTACATGCAAACAAATCCAAATAAGCACTCTCAAGTTAGAGGGAAACCCCCAAAAAGCATGAAATGACTTTTAGCAATATTTCAATCGGGATCCCATAGTCCGAAGCAGCCCGGTATTTAGGCTAATTGTTAAAACAACAAAGATTACAGCAACACTTTCTTCAAAAATACATAAAGAAGGCCAAGATTTGCTTCACAACTTATCATTGTCATGCGTGATCCTGAGGTAGATTGCGTGTGGAGAACATGTAAGCTGTGACGACGCGGTCTGACCCCTCTGCCCTCACGCGTGTGTTATACCTTTAACCAAGTTCTAACCAAGTATTTAATTTGCTAAACCGCCCCAAAAACAAAAATAATAAGAGTGACTTATGGGGGTTCTGAGCTGATTAACTCTCCCATTAACTCTTCTATTTCCCTTTTGTCTTTTATTTGCAGTAGAAAAGCTGCATTCCCTGCGTGCATCATTCATAATGCTGATTGAAATCCTTGTTCAAATAGAGTTCAGACAGAACAAGCTCCTCAACCAGGAGCCTGAATGCACCAAATGATGTACACAGTTAGCTTAAGTGAAGTGAGTTTTGTCTTGTAGGAGTTTGTTTGGGAGGGGATCCCCCCGTTACTGCTGCGCTTTCCTGTGAAGTCCCTCAAACTGAAATTCCCTTTTTCCCATCAGATTGCGATTCGCAGGAATCAAAGTCGTTTTAAAAATCTAAATTAAAACGTCAATATTTCTTTAATATCAACGTATACAAAAAAAAGCTGTTTAATTGTCATAGGCATCAACATTTCACTTGTGTTTTAAAAAAAATCAACATTTGAAAGTGAACTTTTTTTTAAACAAAGGTTTTCGTATACACTGCAAAAACAAGCCTGAAAAGGTTTTAAAATCCTCAACTTCAAAAAAAAAAAAAAAAAAATTCTATAAAAGGCCCAAAAAAAATTGACAATGGGAAAAAAAACATTTAGTCACTAAAACTTTCTTAATAGATCTTTTTTTTTTTACGCAAAAATAAGATAAACTTGTTTCAAAACATTTTTTTACCTTGTAAAGATCCAGTTTTTGCAGAGCACAAGTGCATTATATATAAAAAATGGTAACGCAATGGTAGAAAATTGGTAACACTATGATAACTACACACTATGGAGCATTAGTCAAGCTTTAGTTAACGCTTAATTAATCATTTATAATGTATCACTGTTGTTAACACTTTATTTATGATTTAAAAGTATGAATGTAATGTGTTTATTAATTACTGTTAAGAATTTATTCATTAACAATAAGTAATAAATGATTTACAAACCAGTTATTTAGATTTCCTTCTTTAAGTTCTAAGCTCATTTACAAAGTGTTACTAAATGATTAAAATATCTAATAAATGTATAATTATATATCCACATTGTTAGACATGTACTGTTAATCTGTTAATAAATCCTTTATAAACCCAAATTCCTGATGTTCAGGATGAATTAATGCAGTTATAAAACATTAATTACATGTTAATTAACTTTTTTGTAATCTATTCTAAAGTGAGGACTTTTTATGCCTTATAAAGTCTTTACACATGAGATGTAAGGGCTTTGTTACCTGCTCAAAAAGAGCAAAAAAGAGGGTAGTGTATTATAGTTGGAGCATAAATTACGCTCTTTGGGTAATCCTCGTCTGTGGGTTGGTGGGTTTCAGTTTTTATTTAAAAATATCAATCACCTGTTGAAATTAGTGAACCAAATGTGCCATGTCGAGTCATATGACAGTATTTTACTAATGGAGACTCAGCCCGTCCCCAAACACCAGGCCAGTCCGCTGAAGAAACAATCAGTATGTGGGGCGTGTATTGCCATATCTCGATACAATACGTACTGCGATAGATAAGACTATTTTTCCCGTCTTAATAAGAGTATGGCTTAGAAAAAAACTCTACCTGAATATTAATACGTCTAGTCTTATACATCGCTGAGCTAAAATTCATTGTTGTGAAGTTATATATCAGGGGTGGGCAATTGTTTTGACTCGTGGGCCACATAGGGTTCTAAAATTTGGCATAAGGGCCGGACAAGGAGCAGATGGAAGGAGAGATTGGGTTCAACCTCTATAAACTAAAAAATAATATGGATTTAGAGAAAAACATGCTTAATTTGGATCAAATTCACAAATTCATTTAAAAACAGAAATTTGGGAGTTTTAATTTCTAAATTTTGATTTTTGTTCTCTTTGGGTGATCCAATGGGTTGATGTTCTTCAGAGGATGTGAACTCAAAGAAATGCTGCATTTATGTGGTGTAGGAATAATCCGAAAGATCACCATCTGACTCAGAAGGAACACACACGAACGTCAGAGAAACAACATCATTCATGGGAAGAAACAGAAATACAATGAAATAAAACAATAATTAGGATTTTTGATTCAATGTATTTTAATTTGGAGGGCCACATTAAGTAGCTTAAGGGGCCGCATGTGGCCCCCGGGCCGTAGTTTGCCCACCCCTGTTATATATGATCCTAGCAGCAACGTTCAGTACCCATCCCAAGTAAGAATTAGGTAGTAGATGTCTCATTATAACAAAAAGCGCGAGGCTGACTGAATATTTAACACAAGGTGAATCTCGCAAGATCTTGTTGTTTTGGTAGAGTTGGTCAAAGAGGCTCAGTGTGCTGCCCACTAGTGGTCGGGGACGGAAAACAAAGGAAGGACATTTATAAATATTTCATTAATATCGTCTAGTCAGCATTTTAAATCGATACAAGTATCACTGAATGAAATGTTGCGATGTATCGCTGAATTGATTTATTCCATACAACCCTACTAAACATAATATTATAACAATACATACAAGGTTTACACAAATCTTTTTTGGTATTTATTTATTTTTGCTGGGTCTGGAGATTCTCAGAGGACTTTTGGTTGGATTGCTCCAGGGTTCACCTGAACGCGAACAGGAACGCTGGTAATCAGACGGAACGACATTCTTTGTAAAACAAAGTCTACCGAAGTAAAAGAGCTCCGGTCCAGACCAAACAGTCCACTGTGAAAGCGACCTAATAACGCCAAAGATTTAATTCCTTTAAATCATTTTCAAATTCAAATAACCAGATTTCAACCGACCGGAGTCTCTAGAAAATGGAAGGATGCTGAACTTAACTTGTCAGCTAGTTTCCTGAAGATTGATGCAAACCCGAAGGCGTAGAGGTCACTTAGGGCAATTGCTTTTAATAAACTCTCGAGCCAGTTGATGGAAGGGGCTTGAGCTCAAGTAGGTGGCTAACGATAGGGGTTCTCTATCCCAACTCCTTTGTGGTGCAAAATGCCACCAAGTCTCCCCTCCTAAACTTAAATTGCAGGGCTACTGACTGGAAAGAGAAGGCAACTACTGGGCTTTAGTAAATCATTTTGATTGGATTAGGGTCACTCTGGCCCTTAATAATGTGAGAGGTCAAAGTGGCTGGATTAAGTGCCTTTGTCAGGGGCCGAGGAGAGCGACTCGGGGCTCACAGGCCTTTGATAGGGTTTAGTAGGAGAGGGCTTCCATTTCATTGGATTCGATTGATGCTGGTGTTTGTCTCTGCTATTGTCCCCTCTGGTGTCTGCCTGTCTGCAATTCACACTGTTGTGTCCGTTTCCTCCTGCCTCCCCCCCCGCGTGGTTAGGAGGGAAACAGAAAAGGTCGATTCCTTTTATTATTTTTGCATTACAATATCATAAGTCGGTTTATTTTTC
The DNA here is from genome assembly GCA_003999625.1 of Oryzias javanicus. Taxonomy (NCBI): domain Eukaryota; kingdom Metazoa; phylum Chordata; class Actinopteri; order Beloniformes; family Adrianichthyidae; genus Oryzias; species Oryzias javanicus. The sequence continues at coordinate 32,216,664 of CM012453.1, read as the reverse complement.
AAGAATTATTTTCTTTTTAAAGGGACGGAGCTAAGGATGCTGCATTACGTTTTACGGTGGCCATCCCTAGAAACATGTTCAAGATCATGACAAAAATAAAAAGATAAACGAATAATAATAAAACGAAGACGCTCATGGATCTATTCATTAATGTGGAGCAGGGAGCTTTGGACTTTCTACATCACAAATCACGATATTTTTCTAGCGCCATTTTTTTCGCCTGCTCCTAATCTACAACCATTTGAATAAATAAATGAATAAACACTGTATAAAAAAACCATCATTGTGACATTTTACAAAAACTTAAACTGGGAGAACGTCATCCAGTATACAAAACTATGTTTATTTTATAAAATCATTAATAGTATGTCATCCCCTCCACTCAATCAGTTTGTTAAAATAAGATCTATCTCCTAAAGAGTGACACGAGGGTCGATTCGACAGGACTGTATTGTTCCTTTACGGAGAAGTGACTTTAGTCAGAGCGTGGAACTCAAGAGTGGAACTCTGTCCCTCATGTTTTCAGAGAACTCACCACATACACTCTGTTTAAAAAAAAATTTTAAAAAAATCTGGTTTATATCGCAAAAAACACGTCTACATTGAATTGTTGTAATTGCCTGCCTGTCCGTTTGTGACTTTTATAATAGTTTTATTGTTTCTTATATGTATTATAACTGACTTTCTAACCTGTATTTTTTATGTAATTTTGTATTTTTTACTTGCGTATTTAACTGAGAATTTTAGGTTGACAATTTTTAACACCTGTCCAGGGACTACAGATGAAAAATAGCTTTTAGCTAATTCTAGAGCCTTGCAGCGATGCTATTGATGTGAACTGTCCTTGTCAAATAAATAAATAAATTTAAATTTGGAAAAAATGCCACAAGAACATGTTAAAAACACAATTTTTACCATTAAAAGGATCTTTTTATGTGTTATTAACATGTTCTTGTAGCCTTTTTCTGATAATAGTGGATGAAACACTTTATTATTTCAACTGCGTTTCATATTTCTCATTTAGCTACTGAAATGGGAGGGGCCAAAGCGTCCAACACTCGTACTGCAGCGAATTGGGATTCGTACGACTGGATTAATCAAATATTGCTCGTCGTTAGTTTTGCTAACACTCTGTGTCAATAATCCTGCCCACAACCCATAATAGTATTTCTAATGTACAACTGCTGCTACTGTGCATAAAAAAAAAGTCTTAAAAAATGACAGACTTTTAAAAATTTAGGTTAAAAACTTCATAATCATAAATAAAAGATCACTGGGAACAATATTATATGGTTGGAGCGAGACTTTATGTTTCTGCATTGAGTTATTTCTTGATGTGATTTGAACTTCAGGGCCACCGTACTCAGTGAGGAGCAAACAGGCCCTCCCTGACTCGCTGGAGTATTCCTCAGGAATTCTGACTTCCTCCCAGAATATTTTTGGCTGTTACCCCCCCCCAGGCCTGTTCCGCGTCCTCCACAATCTCTTTAATGACCTCTAAATCAACGATCGCACATCTTTATTTATCATCTAAATAAACTCTTGACCTCAGTCTGATCACAAAGGATCGGCCGCAGTTCCTTTCTGTGATGTTAACACCATAAACATATACAGAGTGTTTATGTTTTTCATTCTGTCTATGGTCTGGACTTCTATCTCCACCACACCCCAGATCACCAGCTCTGTCTCTAGGCTACGTCTGCGTCAGCGCTCATTCATTTACATTAACCAAAGTGTCAAAACGTGCACCGCTGGAATCTGCCTGTGACGAAAGATCATGCAGGTGTTATTTACTTATTGTGTGGATACATTAAGTGGTAAAAGGTTATCTAGAAAAAATAGTGTTTTATGTGTTTCCACTCCAGCAGGTAGAGGCAAGCCTAGACTGAGTCACATCACGGGATTAGAAGCAAATTAATCCCAGATGAAATGCGAAAAAATGCAAATTACACATTTATATTTGGGGTTTTTTTGCCTGCTTTAATATGCCAGGAAGTACGGGGCTAAATCAACAAGCGGTCCTTAAACCAACCAGGAAGAGGTCAGGAGATGTGGGTTACGACCTCCGACCCCAGGATGAGAAAGTGTAACTATTAAGGATGAGCTAAGAGGTCTTTCCTTTTCATGAGTCGTATGTCTGTCCGTCCTGGGGGGGGGAGGGAAGCCAGCACACCGGTATATCATTAACTCTGTGCAAAAAAAGAAAGAAGGGGTGTGGTAAATGGAGTTGATGGGGGGACCTTAGCCCCACTCCCTGCTGGGTACCGCTCCGAGCACAATATCGTCGAAACCATGAGATTAAGCAGGAGAAAAAGTGCTTTTCCCCATTCACACGCCCTTTAGATTGTTTTATTAAACCATTTGAATAGGGATTTCCCTGTCTGTCGACAAGCAGGGTCCAGCCAATGCATAGTTCTCTGTTGCTATGACTTAACTTGGTCCCCACTAATCACTAGCCGGGGCAAATTTCATATAAAATATCTGGGTCCATTGTGGGACTAACGCAGCGTGACAGTGACAGCACAATAGGGGATTCAAGCCCCCCAGCAGGTTGTAGGGACCACTTGGCCTGCCGGGCTCTGGCAAAGTTTGGTGGAAAAAGCATTGTGCAGGAAAACATGTCTTTAAATTGATTGTAAAACAGACAAAGCTGGAGCTGATGTAAAGAGGTGCGTTAAATGTCATTTCAGGTGCAATTAGTCCCAGACGCTCTGATCTATTAAAGAGTAATATAAGCTGCAAAAAGCAGCATTAAAAATGTGTTTGGATGCTGAGTTGACGAGGAGTGAGGTTAGCATCTTCTGCATGAAGCCCATTGTCACACGAATACTAGAGATAATACAGTTTTTGCTGTAAAAACAAACTGTGTAGAAGGTTTATCGCAGGGTTGCGTTTTTGGAATCCACAAAGTACGATTGGTGACCCTGAGGTGCTAATCATACCAAACAAATCACTCAACGCAAAAGTATATAAAAGATCCCAATGATAAAGAAAATGCCATTTTAGAAATTAAAACTAAATTTGGAAAATGTTTCAGAAAACAAAAGTTATTTCCAGAAATCCAAAATAAATGTTAAAAAATGAAACACAATAAGAAACCAGAAAAAGGTGAGGGGCTGATTTGATGATGAGTTTTTTATTTATGCGTTTTCAAGGTTTTTAGATAAGTGCGAAACATTTCCAGCGTTGCTTAAAGCCAAATACATTTTGGTTAAAATGACCGACAGACAACATCGTCTAGTCAGCGAACTCTTGTAGTATCGACCTTTTCCAGAATAAATTAATTTCAATAAATACATTAAAAAATGGAACAAAATAACACAGTACACAGTTTAAATATAATCTTTTTTATGCATTTCTCTCCAGTTTATTCTCAGTTTCATAGAATTAAAATTAAAATTTGTTTGATTTATCATTTATTCATATACATGTGTGTGTATGTATATATATGTACGTATATTATATATGTATTAGTGTATGTGTGTGCGTGCATGCATGTATGTATCCGTGTATTCATATCTTGTGTATTTATATATTGCATCCTTTGACTATACTAACTGATAAAACCAGAAATATCCAATTTGATCTTTTTCGTAATAAACACCCTTTTAGTCAATATTAAATTTGTTCTTCCAATTCAGTTCTTACACAACTTTTTCTTGAACATTTCCTTTAATTGCTCGATGGCTAAAATAACTACCAAACCAGTTTCAATTTAATCACTTTTTTATCATCTTAATCTTGCTAATTAGTTAACCAAAGCTGCATTTTATGTGTTTTTTTTTTTTTTTTTTATTAAGATGCTCCATGAGCCTAATTGAACTTGTCCACATGCAGCCGCGGTATGAACTAGGCGGTGGAGGATGCCAGCAGACTTCTCCTCTTGCATCATTGTCTCTAATGCCCTTTAGTCCTCGACTGGTTCCAACCTGCTGTAAGGGAGGAGCTGGTGCCGCCATTAGCTTTACACGCCTCGTGTCTTTGTTTTTCCCTCTTTTTCATCTCTTTTTGCTTGTTAACACAGAAGAAGGCATTCTCTTTCATGTACAAACACATAAACTCCTGACACTTGGTGGTTGAAGTTACTAGAATAGAACGTTTGCCTCTTTTACAAATGATTTCCATTTCATTCGTGGTCACTCTGGTCACTTTGCGCTCTGTCTCCTCGGTGTGAGGCTGTTTCCTAACCTTTCAAGGCTTAATTGAGTCTTTTAATTACAGGCCTGTCAAGAATGTCTCTTACTCTCATTTCTGTGGAAGATCCTGATCCCTCTGACTCATCAGTTCGCTATGTCAAGCAGAGACCTTGATGGCCTTATTTAGAGACAGCAAGATTGATGGCTGAGCTTGAAAGATCCCACACACTGGCACACTTTGGTGGATACACCCTGAACGGATCCGCCTTCACAGGAAAAATGCTCCGTCGATGTTAAAACGTTCAAGGCGGAATTTTTATTTGTAAAATTCGTTACAGTTTCACAATGTAAAAGTTTAAAAGCGACTTTTCAGGTTGTTTGTCTCTGTGTTTTTCTTGCTAGCCACGCGAGAGTCGGCTTTCGTTCACGCCATCGCCTCAGCGGGAGTGGCCTTCGCCGTGACCCGCGCCTGCGCAGACGGTTCGGCCACCATATGCGGATGTGACACGCGGCACAAGGGGCCCCCTGGCGACGGCTGGAAGTGGGGCGGCTGCAGCGAGGACGTGGAATTCGGCAGCATGGTGTCGCGGGAGTTTGCCGACGCCAGGGAGAACCGCCGGACGCCCGCTCAGCGATGAACCGCCACAACAACGAGGCGGGAAGAGCTGTCAGTTTTGCCAAAACGTTTGTTTGTTTGTTTATAGGCTGCCACAAACAATTATTTTAATAGTCGACTAATCACTGTGTAATTTTTCAGATTAGTTGACTAATCAGGTCAAGAACGTGTAAAAAAAACAAATCTTAACCATCATTACCTAAACCAGATATATAGCATTACCTGCGCTAATGTTAGAGTGAATACTGTAAGCTAAATTTGGCCGCTGAAGATGCTAGTAACGATGGCTAAAGATGCTGAAATTAATAGCTAAAAACATTGAACTTGATAGCTAATATCGCTGAAGCAAATAGCTTAAAACCCTGAAGTTGACAGCCAGCTAAAATTTTAGTTAAATGCCAAATTAGCTTAAAAAACTGAAAAACCCTAAGTTAGCCAAAACAGCTAGCATGTAACTGAAATATTAGCTAAATTCCAAAATAGCCTAAAAAAACAAAAAAGACCAAATTTGCCTAAACAGCTAGCATATTGCCTAAATATTAGCTAAACTCCAAAATAGCTTAAAACCAAAGAAAAGCCTAAATTAGCCAAAACAACTAGCATGTGGCTGAAATATTAGCTAAACTCCAAAATAGCTTAAAAATCAAAATAAATTAATTAATAAAAGCCTAAATTAGGTAAAATATGTAAATGAATTATTAGCTAAACTCCAAAATAAATTAAACAGCAAAAAAAAAAAACAACTTTATTTAGCCAAAATACCTAGCATGTAGCTGAAATATTAGCCAAACTCCAAAAGAGCTTTAAAAGCTAAAATAAGCCTTAGTTACTTAAAATAGATACTGTAACATTTAACTGAAATATTACCTAAACTTTAAAATACCTTAAAAAGCAAAAAAAAAGCCTTAATTACCTAAAATAGCTAGCATGTAGTTGAAATATTAGCTAAAGTCCAAAATAGCTTAAAAAGCAAAAAAAAAAAAAAGTCTTAATTAGCCAAAATAGCTAGCATGTAGTGGAAATATTACCTAAACTCCAAATTATGAATTGCTTAGAAAAACCTTAATTAATGTCAAAATAGCCTAAAAAGCTACTTTCAGCTTTACTAAACTCTGATTTCATATAATATAAAGTAACGACTAACCGACTATTAAATTAGCCATCAACTATTTTAATAGTCGATTAGTTGTTGATTAGTCGACTAATCGTGGCAGCTCTATCTGTTAGGTTGTCGTACTTCTCTCTGTTTACGTTAAAATGTTCTTTTTCATATCCGCAGTCCCTCAACGACAACATGTTCCTGCGGTGTAAGTGCCACGGGCTCTCCGGCAGCTGCGAGGTGAAGACCTGCTGGTGGTCGCAGCCCGACTTCAGAGTCATCGGTGACTACATGAAAGACAAGTACGACAGCGCCTCCGAGATGGTGGTGGAGAAACACCGGGAGTCCCGCGGATGGGTGGAGACCTTGAGACCCAAGTACAACAACTTCAAACCGCCCACGGAGCGCGACCTGGTCTACTACGAAAGCTCGCCTAATTTCTGTGAACCCAACCCCGAGACCGGCTCCTTCGGCACCAGGGACCGCGTCTGCAACCTGACGTCCCACGGCATAGACGGGTGTGACCTGCTGTGCTGCGGCAGAGGCCACAACACTCGGACTGAGAAGAGGAAGGAGAAGTGCCACTGCATCTTCCACTGGTGCTGCTACGTCAGCTGTCAGGAGTGCGTGAGAATCTACGACGTTCACACCTGCAAGTAGACCTGTAAAGGTCCACGAGAGACTTCAATAGACAGATGCAGATTGTAATCTGCAAGGACTGCGTGAAGCTGTGGACACACTGTTCCGTCTGCGCTGCGATGCTACAAACGTAAATTGTCCGAAATTTGACGAACGACAACGGCGGCGGTGACGGTGACAAATTTTATCACAATGATGAATTAAGGTTCATAAGACGACAGAAGAACTGCTAGCTAGTTGACCAACACCATATTGGTGATTCTTTTATTTCCTCTATTAGTATGTAGATCTGTTGAAAGTAGAAAAGCACTGTTGATCTTTTCGAGTCTGTGAAGAAAAGCAAGATTTTGCTAAAAAAAAAAAAAATTAATTCCTCTCCTGTTGAACTTGTTTTTTGCCGCAGAAAGATTTTTCAAACCCGATTCGCCAGCATGCGCCCCTCCTCCTCCTCCTCTTCATCACCGAGAGCTAACCTGAACACTGTGTGAGTGTTTTATTTGTTTTTTTTTTTTTTGTAACCGATGTTTGGATAAGAATGCACATGCCTTCGAGTGAATGTTTGCGTTTACACGTTCTCACATTCTTAAGCTAACAGATTGAAATCTGCTTTAAACGACTAACTTTATTTAAGAGTTGACATGAGCCACGTCTGCTGTAAAGAACAAACGGGGAACAATACACCGTCTGCACATTCCCGAAAACTGTTCCCAGAGAGCAACGACACTTTGAGCATCATGGAGACTTCCAAAAACAGGAGAACTGTCTGGCTGTGTCGCGGTCAGAGAGCTGGAGCTGTGCGTCGGCGGTCAGCCCACGTGTCCCGCTGACTAATGTGAAGCACGTCTTCCATGTTTTGAGCAGTATTAGCAATAGTGTGTTGAAAAATGTTATTTAAAAATGAATTGCTATCATGTTTTACTTTGCTTTAGATGTGTAATTGTATTTTAATAACTAATGGAGGTATGCCCCCAGTAAACTGCGTGTACAGCTGTGTTATAAAAGCTCTCTCTATAACACAGATTACAAAAAGTTGTGTCAGTAACTTTCAATGGTAACACTTTACAATCTATTATAGATAGTCAACAAATCATTAATTAGCTGTTAGTTAATGAGTTATAAATGACTTGTTACCCATATTTTAACGAATTATACTTGGGAAGTAGTAACAGATAATGAGTTATACATGTTTAAGGGTTTAAAAATGTATCTTATACGGTCAATTGATAACTATAAGCTTTTAGTAAGTAAGTTAGTAATAACTTGTTACCAATGATTTATAGCTGTACCTTTTAAATCAGTAATAGATCGTGAACAAACTGTTAGTTAATTATGGGCTGGGTTAATTGATCCATAAATTATTGATTGGTCTAACACATATTGGTTAATTTAATTTCCCGTAGGACGGCTAATGCTAACGCTCAATTATCCTAAATATACATTGCTGACTAAACGAACATCTTTATTTACTTACAGGTATGAATTTTCCAAATTCTTTTAAGGAACCATTTGTGGTCTAAAACACAGTTTTTTACTCATACTTTCTTCTTCTGCTGGAATAAGGTGAAATGCTACTGCGCTATCGCCACCTAGTGGTCAACCTGAAACGTCCTCCACGAGAGGCAGAACAATTATTGGAGCTTCTCCTTTTGAGAAACCTCCTAACACTTTATGGTGTTAACAAACTCGTTTTTAATTTCACAAATAAATGTTACTGTATTTGAATTTCATCAGATTAATATGAAAATCTTTTTAAAAAATTATCTATTAATGTATTTTTAAACAAATGTGTAAACATGTAAACAGTGAAAACTCAAATTTAAATTTAATCAAATTAATTTGAGAGGATAAAAAGAATTCGAAAAAATCTAAACCTGATCGATCCAGGCTCTGTAAAATCAAATCGAATCATTAATAGCTACTTTATGTGAGGGATAATGCCCAATGAAGTGCGCATTATCAAAAATAACTTCGTCTGGCATTATCCCGCTTATACCACGGTCACATACAAGGATATATATTTTTGTACTTTAGATCACTTTTTTTTTTTTTTTTCAAAAAGCTGATTATTTAATTGGTGATGTGACCCGTTGTCACGGCAACACAAAACCCCCTGCAGTGGCAAATGAAAGCGATATAAGCTGATTGTCATGATAGATTCAATAAAGTATCAGTTCAGAGAGAAAATTTCTCTCGTACCACTTGTTTTTGTCCGGATGATGAAGCAAAAGTTTGTTTTAACAAAGTAATACCGAACATTTGGGTTATGTGACCGGAACTACTTTTGTCGCATTATCACGGTGGATTTTTAATCCACACCCAGTGACCAATCAGAATCGAGTAATAACCCAGACCATTGTATAATAACAGTTAGTAAATTAGGAATAGTTTCAACCTTAAATCAACATAACGAGCCATCAGTAAGTAGTGTATTAAAAGCTTGTTCATTATCTGTTACTAATGAATAATAAACTGTTTATTAAGTCATTTACAACTCATTAACTAACTTTTTTTAAATTATTTGTTAACTTTCTTTAATGGACGGTTATAATAATGTTACCCTTTCAATTCTGTCATCTTGTTCTGAGAATTAAAATCTGTGCAGCATCAGTGAAACTCTCCCCACATCCTTTCTGTTAATGCTGCTAAAATTATGTCTTTTTTTTTTTTTTTTTTTTTAGGTCTTTACTCGTCTTTCTTTGCTGTAGGCTACCATATATATATAAACTCCCTGCATGTGTCAATTCTTTCTGTGAAAGAAGCCTCTTAATATAGTTTGATAAAAATGTGAAGTTTGACTAATTATTTTCATTTAACCAAATTGAGCAAAATTAAGGTTTGAAATGTTGGTGTGGAGAAAAAAAGAAAACAAAGCATGGTTGGGCTGAAAATGTCCAAAGAAAGCTTTATTTTGAAATAAAAAAACACCCTATGATAGGACGATTGCTGGATTAGGCCACTCCCTTCAAGAATAACCAGTGAACGAGTTAAATTAAAGGAGTTTTCCATCATTTTTTTTAATGAAAGTATTGTTTGTTTTTTAGTTTGTTCCAGCTTTGTTGTGCTTCCCTCCTCCATATTTGAGTTTTTTTGTGAGATTTAAAAATAAACGGAAGATAATATTTATTTATAACTAAAACTGCGACAGTTTGTTGATGGCATAATGTGCATATCAGTGACCTCTCCACTGTGGAGGGATGCATAACGTTCTCCTTTTTATATGTTTACACTTTGTTGCAGAAATGTACCACTACTCTTTACTGTACATCATGACTGAAAATATTAATAAACAGCCACACAACTAATGTTTTAAATAATTCTTGCTTATGGAAAAAAAAAAAGACAACATCTTCATCAGTACCAGATCTTTGATGCTACTATACACTTTACATGTGAGTGACTGCTTGTGTGGACAATGTGTTTCTATCTTTAAATCCAAAGTTTTGTACAAACTAGTTGTAGCATTTTTATAAATTTCTAAAATTTAATGTTTTTTATGATTATTTATTTTTATGGTGTGTATATATTAGTGAGTGAAAGTATATATTTGCAGAGATTTTTTTTTTTTTTTTTTTGGAACAGTGTTGTAACACTGTAGGATTTTTTTTCTTTTTACCTCATCGTTGTTTTGATATTTTCTTTTACTGACTTCACACTTGCCCCTGTTATAGATTTCTACAAGTTAACAACCTCTGTAACATGAAAATAAACAAAAATAAATTTTAAAAACTGATGTGGGTTTTATTTTTTGAGAGCTGAGAAATTAAAAAAGTTGTTTTTGATGTAATCATTCAAGTCGGATCCTATTTTTAATTCATCTTTTGGAATATTTTTTGACCTTTTGGTGTCTTCTACCTGCTACAGATGAAAGAATCCCTCCCTGTTTTCAAAATAAAAGCTCAAAAATGTCCCATTTACTACACACTGTACAGGGATTCTCGATTCATACCTAATTGTTCTTAATTTGTGTAAATATCCTGAAATTTATAGTATGACATTGAGCACAACAGATCAATGAATCCACTAACATCCTAAAAATAAATGATCTTTACGGTCTCTAGCTTTCTTTCGCAGAAGATGTGCAGCTGGTTACAACTTAAACTACCCATTGGCCCTCTAGAAATTAAGTAAAAAATACTCAAATTTGAAGGAAAAAAAAATAATTAAACCAGTAAAAAATCTGCAAGTATAATAAGAAAAAAAAAATATTTCACCAAATTAAAACTGTCTCAGCTTTAAATCCACTGTAAGAAAAATTTTAAAACTCATCTTTTTAGTACAGCTTTTACATAGTTTTTACATATCCAAGTTTCATTTTATTTTATTCATATTTACTAATAATTCGATTTAATTTGATTGTATTTGTGCATGTGTGCCGTGTTTTTTGTTTTTATTTATTTTTATTTTTATTATAATTGCTACTTTAACTACTATTTTGTTCATTTTACGTTTGAGACGCTTTGTAGCAGGAAAGTACTTTATAAATAAAGTTGAATTTGAATTAAAACATTTAAAATCTAAGGTATTGGACCTCATGGAGCAAAAGACCAAAAAGAGATCCAAGTCCCATGATCAATGTATATTTCTAATTATTTTTTAGATAATTCATTGTTTAGATGAATTTTATAGAATAGGAAAAGCTTTAAAAAAAAAAAAAACTCTGTTTAAAATTATAGACATGTAATTTGAACAATGTTGTATTTGCCAGTATTGTAAAATGAACAAATTAAAACTAATCCTTCACTAAATTTGTTCCATGAACATTTTAACAACACTTTTTCTATTTCAGCTCAATTTTTTCTATGATTGACCAGTTTGTTTTTTTTAATCATGCACTCACATAAAAAAAACAACTAAAAAACACAAAATAAAAAGCATACTCCGATTTTTTTTAAAAAAGGGTATTTTTAACATGTTCTTTTTCTGATAATTAGGAGCTTATGTCAAATAAATTAAGATTCAAACAGCTTTTCTAAGTATTTCTAATTGTTGGTTTCTAGTGTCGCTTGAGAAATATCGTATTTGTTGTGTAGAAAATATGCTGGGCGGCTCTCAGTAATGGCGAGGGGAAGTGGGGGTGGGGTTTCTTCGTGCCAACAGTCAAACCCACAACTCAAATATCGAATGAACTCTTGTCGCTCTGCAGAAATGAAAAAAGGCATAATTATACTATACTAACAGTGATATCTTTCTTTTCTCACTCATGTGGATTCATTAGACCCCCGTATCGAACGAGATTTGAGCCGTTGTTGCTTCCGTACATTCAGACAGGAAATACTTAGAAACGAGCAACTCAGCTTTATTTATATATTTCACAGAGCTGACAGCTGAAACAAAGTGCTGAACACCAAAAACATAACGACAGTCACACTAAGACAAGATAAATAGATAAATTAAAAAATAATAATCAATAAAATACAAAAAGCAGACGATTCAAGACCCACTCCAATGAAAATTGTGTTTTTCACAGGTTCTTTTCTTATGATGGAGGACATATATAAACAAAATAAAGCTTACAATGGCATTTTTGAGTATTTATTGTAATTCAAATCATTGTGAATAAAGACAAAAAAAACAGTAGCAGAGTCATTGGTATGGAGAGAAAGTAGACTCATTCGATTTGAAAGTGCGTACTTATTCATTTGCAACTCGTGTTATGCATATTTGTGTGTAATTTTGGATTTGTGTGTGTGTAATCCTTGATTTTTAACTCATACAATAAATTCTGTGCATAACTTTATGTATTACCCGTTTATTAGCGTTTCTTTATTCGCGGTTTCACGTATTCGCAGATTTTTTTCCCGTCTCTTCCAGTTCGTCACAAAAACACAGACAACTCTAGACAATTGCATGAAATGTTTGCATCTAAAGGACATGCCCCTCCCCCTCCAAAGTGCAGAGGGGGAACACCTGTCCGCGAGAGGAGCTCCCCTTCCTCTCTCCACGCTTCTGCATGGAGAAATGGCATCAGCTGACTCAGGAGCGTCCGACAAACAATCTTGATTTGCTGAATAAGATATAATCACAGAGGATAATAATCATCCGCAACAGGTGTTTATTATTTGATGAAGGAGGACGATTGCGCTCCTGATTTTGAAGCACAGAGTGACACTCCTGATCCATGTCAGAAGGTACGCCTCTGTACAGTTTTTGTTCTGAATTTAAAAAAATCTTTATATTGACTAATACTTCAATTTCCTGCTATAAATGTTTTACAAAGCATGATCAGAAGCGTTTTTGATGAGTATGGAACAATAACAGACATCCTTCGTCCGCGGGGGTGGGGAGGTTCTCCATATTCGCGGATTCAGCTTATTTGCGGATTCTCCCAGTCCCTAACCTCTGTGAATAAGGGGGAATGACTGTTACAGTAGTTTAAATTATTTATTCAAATGTGTGTATATATATAGTGGGTACATATATGTATGTATATATATATATATATATATATATATATATATATATATATATATATATATATATACATTTTGTCATTTACCCACGCACAATTGAATTATTTATTCAAATGTGTGTGTGTATATATTTATATATATAATATATATATATATATATATATATATATATATATATATATATATATATATATTATTTTTTTATTTACCCACGCACAACTTAAAATTACAACAGCTTGACACTAACTACACACACACAAACCTTTAGAAGTTACACACAAATTGCTTAATACACATGCACAAAGCCGCATTTGTGCTCAAATCAGATGAAAGACTTTAAAAACATACATTTTTAAGACACAAGATTTTCTCCATTTCATCGCTCCCTCGCGGATGTTGTTTTGTGTGTGTGCGTAACAAGTGTTTCGTGCGTTCTCATTAAAGATTTGTATGTGTAGTTTGCTTTAAGATGTTAAAATTTTAATTTGTGCATGTTTAAGTCATATTTTGTATCTTGTAGTTTTTGTATAAGTGAATACACAATTGCAAGTACATAAAGTTGCGCCCAAAATGAGTTACAAATCAAGAATTACACAAATCAAATGAGACTATATTCTCTCCATACAATCAACTCTGATCCATTCTGATACATACTTTTATAAGACGATTAGATCCATGGACGTCTCTGTTTTCCTCGTCTGAGCAGCATCTGCCTCAAAACTGATGGATAGTTTTAATATTGCTCACCATCTTTGTTGCTCCGGTTGTGTGAGCAAAGGGATGATGGGAAATGAGAGAAGGCTTACTCCGCACCAACATTCCCGCTCACAACTTATAGATGAATTTCTTATCAACTCTTGCTGGTCTGCAGAAACTATCTCCATGAAAATGACTTTTTTTTGGTTTTTTTTTTTTTTTTTATAAAAACGCATTTGGAATGCTTTAACAAAAGATCAAAAGCTGATCGGAGTTTAAATACAACTCGGTACCAGCCGGGCTCAGGCTTTAGCGACTGTGAAGGTGGCAGCACTTGGTTTCACACCTCAGCGCTCTGACGTCTGAAAACAAGTGAAAAACATGAAGTCAATCACAGGATGCTCAGAACCCTGGAGCTAAGAAGTGCTTCAGATGAAGAAAAGGGGCTTTTCCGCTTTTGAAAAACCCTCCGGTCGCAGCTTTGTCACCCAGGTGAGAGGATCATTGTTAGCGGGTAGTTGTCAGCAGAGGCTCCGGCGAGAGAAGCGGCATCCTGGCTGTGAGAACTTTGACACGACTGCAAGCGGCACCACCCCATGACCATATAAATAGAAAACAATAGACCTAATTACAATAAATGTCTTATTTTATTTTATATTAAGCTTTAAGATAAAGTCAGTGCTATTCTGTAACTTTGAAACTCAATTTGAGGATTTATCAGTAACATTTCTCGCAGTCAAAATTAATTTTTTGCTCTGCGTTTAGCTTTGAAGAATGCGATTCTCAAAGCGCTCCTTTGTACGTCGAGCACTCCAAAGGTGACAGCACAAAACTCAACTACAAAGAAGCGTGCAGAGTGTGGGCATTTCATTATGTAACGGACTTTGAAGCCGGCTTTTTGATGTCTGTGTGTTCCTCTGTCTGGACTGAAAACCCTCCCCTCAAAGTCAATGCGTCTTTTAGACTCCCTGAAGACACTTTTACCCAACAGGCCGACGTTAGTGGGCAAAACTCGATCATATTACCTTAGTACAGCTTAAGAAATATGATTAGTAATTGTTCGATTATTATCTTTATGAAGTAATTCCTTGTTTCCATCATTCTTTGTTCAACCGTTCAACACAAACATTTTCACAGATGAAGATGAAGAAAGATTTGTCCAGGTGTGACACCTGTAAAGCAGCTTTATTCCCTTTTGAAGTTCTGTTTGTATTTTTGAGGCCAACAAAGGAATTTTGCCACCTCTGTACTTACAAGAGCGCATTAGTCAAGCCGGGGAGATAACAAGGAGGAGGGCGGGCGATGTGGGAGGCTTACTAATGCACTCTACAGGTGCGTACACGCATGTGCATCCGAGACCGACCGCTTCTCTGGTTTCATCCAAACCGCACATGTGGTCATGTGACGGCGGCGATGGGAGGTTGACGAAGGGTCAGGCTCCGGATCAATGTTGGAGAGGAGGGGGAGGAGGAGGACATGATCACTCATTAGTCACCCTTTCACCTCAAAGCGGTTCAGCGGGAAAGATGAACTCGCACGTCCAGCTGCCGTTTGTGGAGTCGGTTTTCACTTGCTTGGTTTTCTTTGTAATTTGAAGCATTAAAAGAGCTTTTCGTAGATTTTATTGTGAAAAACTGTCCAAATTTTGTTTTTTTAGTTTATTAATTTATAGACCGTGGGCAAATACGTTAATCTTCAGAAGCAAAGATGCTTGAACCAGATTGTAGCTTAATTTCTATCTGTACAAAACATCAAACTTTATAAACATATTTAGAAAATGCAACAGAAAACAAATGATAAAATATGTTATACAACAAATGCTATGTAAAATACAATGCAAAACCCATTCTAAAATACACCAGTGCAATATATTTTACAATTTACAAAACCAAAAAAGCAACACAAAAATAGACACGTCAATTTAAAATAAATCAATCACACTATCGGTCTGCTTCTCTAATATCCATCAAATGATGGCAAAAACTTTTTTTTAGTTGCAGAATGATGCACTTTTATGTATTCAAACATTTTATTTTTTTAGTTGTAAATTTTATCATGACAAATTGTTCTGAATGAAAATTGCACAGACCAAATGTCATAAAGTACTGTCTTTTTATCTTTATTGGGAAAAAAAATGCTAACAACACTGATATGTTTACTTTTCTGGTGTGAAAAAACATCCAAATTAATGGTTATTTAGGAAGTTTTATCAATTTACATCTAAATTTTACAGTAAATAGGAACAGAAAGAGTTTTTAGTGAATCACAAAAAGTTTTACTACTTCTAAGAAACAGTAAAAACAAATACAAAACACTTCTGTTTAAAAGAAACACACATGATAATCAAAATATCAACTAAATATTACAATGTACAGATATTTCACTTCATGTAATTAAAGTTTGGAGTGAAAATAAAAAACTTGGATCCTTCAGAAATCCTGCCCTCATTACTCCAAAATGAACCTGAATCTCCGAAACTTTATTGAAAATTGCTAACAGACGATTCAATAAAGGTAAACTTTATGTTTTGTTTATTTCTAATTATTTAATTTTAACATTATTCGAGCTTATTTTAGTTACAACAGAGCATCTACTGATATTTTCTTTACGCAAACAACAGATAAAAGAAAGAAGTTTTGTTACCGTATATTCACACTTACAGAGCTGGGAGGAAGAAATCAGATAATTAAGCTGTTATACACGTTGTTCATTTTGTCTCTGTAACGAAAATGCAGAAGTGAAATTATATATTTCATTATCGTACAAAAAGAAGTTTAAAGAAGAGGAACAACTGAAGCTAATCTCTCTTAAGTCTGTAAAAAAGTATTTTTATGCACATTTTTGGTTAAAACACTCACATGAATTCACCAAACTCAATGTGTTGGAATATTTTTACTCAATCCTGAGAACGTTTTAAAGCTTTCTGCCTCAATTTGAACATTTGTTAAGTGAATGAGATCGCGTATATCAATTACAAGGTGACTAGCAGGGGAGAGGAGAGGGGTTATCATTAGCAGGGACTGGCGCTGGCCTCTGGTAGTTCCAGTAATTACCTCACAAAGGGTGATGCTTGCCTTCCCACTGCTTTTCCCACACTGCACTGCAGGCTCAGAATTCCTGTCGGCCCCAGACCTGCAATCTCCTCGGTTTTAGACAGCAAATTACTGACAAGTCCCATTCTTTACAGCACAGTAATTGCTTTTTAGTGCTGTTTTTATTGAAGCAACCCTAACCCCCTCGTCCTTCCCTCAATAAAATAAAGTGAGGGAGGGGGCGAGGGGTTAATATAGATGACATTAGTGTCTAATTGGTAGATCTCCGACAAGTTTCCGAAGACTATTATTGTTCTAAACATGTCTCATTATTCATTGGTTTCAATTAGTTTTACATTTCTAGAATAAAAACCATTTAACAATGAAATTATCTAAAAGTATATTCATTCTGAAGACATTATGCAATGTTTTAACCTATAAAAAGGACAATGTTACATTCTATAATTCAATATAGGAAGATACTCAACAGGATCGCTCTGGATGTTCTTCAAATTAGCTTCTTTCCTGTCAGAACAGTTGTCGTTTGATATGAAAAAAAGAAATCTAAACCGGATAAAGGGACAGGAGATTCTTGATTTTAACTCATTCTTTACAATCCATACAGATTTATTTATTGGTTTGGAAAGCTAAAAATGATTCATTATTGCTGCTCTGAATGTAATGGATTTAATTGAATTAGTTAATTTCTAAAACTTTCATTTTATCTTTGTGTCAACTTGCTGGAACTTTTTTTCTGGTGAATTTCTCAAAGATTTTGTGGTGCTTATTTGAAAACAGACAAAAAAAATATACAAATATAATAATAAATACATTATAAATATGTGCATGTTTATTGTCTTTTTTTGTCACGATTGATTTTTAAAAAAGCCTCTTCTCTGCATCCGGGCTTGGCGGATCTGCAATTCCTCCCCGAGGCTTTTAACCCACGACCGACTCGAGCAAAAGGCCTAATTCGTCATCTAACTGGCTGTCAGTGTGTGCAGCCCGACACCTCTGACCCTGTCCACAGTGTCAAATAGTTTGTCAGAGGCCCTCAGTAAAGTACAATGACAAGCCCTTTAATGCGTTACAACACGAGTGCCGGCCAAAAATGAGAGACCGTATATTTGCAGCCTGAAGGCGGGCAGGTGCGTCGTTGAACAACACACGAAAACACAAGTGCACACACACACACAAAGAGAGGAAGAAAGTGGAGCACGCTTCAACAGAGGCAGGTAAAGCAGCCAAACAATGCGTTTACACGGTAGTGGTTCTACCTCCTCATAGTAGCACTAGTATTAGTATATATATATATAAACCTGTCTGATCATTTTCTTGTTGGTTAATCAGCTGAGGGCCTCGTTAATAAGTTTCAGCTGTGTTGGTGTTCATGGATTAACAACAGGTGCACTTCAGTGGCAACAATTAGAAAACCCTCCAAACAGGACTGATGTTACATGTGGAGGTCATTTCAAGTTTCTCCCTCTTGATCTTTTTTGGCTGGTTTTCCACTCGTGCTGATTTTGGCTTGTGTAATTCTCTCTACTGGCAGTATGAGGAGATTCCTTAACCCTACAGAAGTTGAACAGGTTGTCCAACTTCTCCAGGATGGAACATCCACACGTGCTGCAGCAAGAAGGTTTAATGTGTCTCCCAGCACAATCTCCAGAACATGGAGGAGATTTCAGGAGACTGCTGGTTATTCTGGGAGAGCTGGACAGGGCCGTAGAAGGTCCTCAACCCCTCAGCAGGACCCATACCTGCTCCTTTGTTCAAGGAGGAACAGGCTGAGAACTGCTCGTGCCCTACAGAATGACCTCCAGAGGGCCACTGGTGTGAATGTCTCTACCCAAACAATCAGGAACAGACTTCATGAAGGTGGCCTGAGGGCCCCACGTCCTGTAGTGGGCCCTGTGCTCACTGCCCAGCACCGTGGAGCTCCACTGGCATTTGCTCAAGAACACCAGAATTGGCAAGTCCGTCACTGGTGCCCTGTACTTTTCACAGACGAGAGCAGGTTCACCCTGAGCACCTGTGATAGACGTGAAAGAGTCTGGAGAAGACAAGGAGAACGTTCTGCTGCTGCAACGTGGTTCAACATGACAGGTTTGGTGGTGGGTCAGTGATGGTCTGGGGAGGCGTATCCATGGAGGGACGCACAGACCTCTACTGCCTAGGAGATGGTGCTCTGACTGCTATAAGTACTGTATATATAACATGTGATATATCGCGATATTTCTTTTGCTGACACTCGCATCGATTTAAAATACTGACAAGCCGATATTTAATTAATTATTTATGAGCATCTTACTTTTGTTTTCCACCTACACCCCACGACCACTAGCAGGCAGCAGAGAGACTCTTTGAGCAGCTCTAGAACCACCAATACAAGATCTCGAAAGAATCAACTTTTATTAAATGTTCAATCAGCCTTGGGGTTTTTATTGAGACATGTGCTTGTTCGTTTTTACCTAAAATAGGTATCGAACCAAAACTTTCTCCATACAGTTAGAAATATAAATAACAAGAATTTGACCATTTAATTTCAATGAAAGCCGTATCAATATTCAGTTGTTTTCTAAGTCATACCGTTAAAAAAAGTGAAATTTTGTTCTGGCACATATCTTGGGATATATCGCGATACATATCGGTTAGGGGTGGGATTATATAAATTCGCTTCTTCCCGCTCCTTTTCAAACTCTACTTGACTTTAGTTGATAATTATCATATTTAATGAATCAAATGGGACAAAAGTGTGTTTTGTTTTTGTTTGTTTTCTATTTTCTAAACAACGCTTTTTATTATTTCTGTAATGAGTTTGAAATATTTGTGTTTTTTTCTGTATTTTTCACAATCTATGCTTGAAATTAATCAATCAATTAATATAGTATCGCAATACATAGATTGGGATATGTATGGAATTGGCCAGACTTTTGCCAATGAACACCCCTAATGAACAAACAATTTAGAATGAAACAAAAGTTTCTGAAATTATCTTAGTTCCTAATTTTATTAATAAAATCCTTTTGTTTTACAGTCTTTCTGGTAACTATTAGGAAACCTTTAATGTGTTAAATTATAGTGGAAATTAAATCTGCATCTTAAGTCTGCTTAAGAAAAGGCAAACAGGTATAACACATTGAGATTACACCCAGGATTTCTTTTTGTTATGGTTGTAACAATTAATTTTAACTACGACTGAAGTCATTGCACAATTCGTGGTTGACGACCTGATTCATAGTCAATATCGGTTCATTAAATATAAATAGAGATAAATACCTGGTACTGAACAATGCAGGTGAAGTTTTCCAGATTCTTTGTATGTCTTCAAGTTAATCAATTCACATTTTAGCTTGATTAAGTTCAGCCTACATCAAAATAATACATTCAATCAATCAATCAATCAAACTTTATTTGTTGAGCGCTTTTCATGTACTTCTGTACAGCCCAAAGTGCTTTACAAGTTAAAAGAAAACATATTTCAGCAAAATAGATCAGAAATATCCACCTCATCAAGACAAAAACAGCACAAAAACACATAAAATCAAGACATCATATGAAAAACTTGCGACAAAACTAGCATCATCATTGAAATAACAAAATATTAAAACAATAATAAACCCTAAAAGTTCAAAGTGAGTCATTAAATTCTACCCCACTGTATAGTCATGTCTTCACTAAATTCTACTTGTTTCTGTAATGATGGTTGATCATTTTTTTCTGAATCACACATGTGTTGTCTACTGTAATGGTTGTTTTTATGTTTAAGTAAAATAAACGCACCACTTCTCAATCCAAGTGGTATTTTCTGTGATCGATTATCAATGTATCTAATTTTAAATCAATTCTGCCTCAGACAGATGGATCACAAGAATAGAAATCAATGGATCTTTTCTTTTTAAAGTGGCTGGACTAAATGTAACAGAGTAAATCCAAATCGGTTCTACTCACAGCTACTGATTGTAAAATGTATTAATCTCTGACAAAGTTCTAAAAACATTTAGCTGCATTTAAATAAAGAGCAAGAAGCCTTCAGTTTAAACTCCGACTGAGATCTTTCCGTGTGGAGTTTGCGTGCTTCTCCTGAATAGTTTCATAAGATTCATACAGACAGCTGCGTCGGCGTGCTTTTAAGCGCCCACTATCAATTAAGTTTATGCAAAAAGCAGTGAGAATAATTTCTGCAAATAACTATAAGGAACTTTCTAATCCAGTATTCATCAAATTAAATATATTAAAATGTAATGACTTAGTTAGCCTAAGTATCTCAAAGTTAATGCACAAAGCTAATCAAAGCTGTCTGCCACATAAGATTCAAAATAGGAAAAAGGAAATAGTAAATATAACTTAAAAGGCTGTGAAGTTTTCTCTTTGCCAAAATTCAGAACAAAAGTCAAAGAAAGATGTATTTCAGTTCAAGGAGTAAGAATGTGGAAGAATCTTAAACAATCAGTCCAATGTTGAACCTTTCCTGCTGTTTCCCCCTCGACCGTAGTCGAGGAGCAGGGGAGATTTTCTCCAGGGCCGAAGGTTGGTTTTCCTCCGGGGTTCACTTCCCGTCTTTGGGTCCTCAGATTCTTTGGAGCCGAATAATTACACTTCGTTGTTATAGAGGAACTGATTTCTTTATTACTTTTACTTGCAGACCAAAAACGGGAACAACTGTCCGCACGCTAATGTGCGCGCGCGCCCCCTCCCCTTTCCTTTCTCTCTCTCTCTCTCGCTCCTCGCAGAGCGCGCTGCTCCTCACATGCACACGCCCCCCCCCAGCTTCGCAACAAGCCGAGATGCAGAAGCCGGAGCACACACTCATCTCACAACACTACCCCCACCCTGGATGGCAATGAACAATTCCACTCCAGCATAAGTTCCACAAACTAGTACACAATCCCCTCATACGCAAACTTGAAAACAATTAAGAGGTAGTAGTGTCTATTACAAGTGGAATTTATAATCTAGAACATGAGATTAGCTGTCGACTTAGTGCAAAATTAGCTGTAATAAGGGTGTACGGGCCTGAATAAGAAATGCACTGTATATACATATTTTCCCTTTTTTTTTTTTCTTTTTTAGAACCCAAAGGAAGATTGCTTTTTAACAGACAAATAAAACATATAACTGGATTAGAGTCACAAATGGTAACTTTAAAGTCTCTAGTATGGACAAGAACTGCTGGATGTTGCTCACTCAGTCAACCAGTCACCATACCGGTCAGGTATTCTGCGCTGACGTCTCGGTCGCTGTTCCTGAAGGCTTGATCGGGGTGACTCCCCAATTCCACCCCCACCATGACCAAATATCACATGGGAAGGAGGGGATGGGAGAGACCCGACCACCATGGGATCAGCTGCAGCTAGAAGCGGTGACTGGGAACAGTTGGAGTCATCAGCGGTGACAGCAGAGAAGAGGTTGTGCAGGCCGAGGTCCTGTTCCTCAAGATCTCCATCCACAGCGGGTGGGGAAACCTCTGTAGGCGACCAGTGCTGCACCTGACTCTGAACCCACGAAACGTCCAGTGGTTCACGGCTGCGATAGGGCTTCAGTTGGTCGTGATGAACAACTTTTACTTTGGATCTGGGGCTCTTCTGAATTCTGTAGACCAGATCATCTAGTTGTCCAAGAACAAAGAAAGGGCCTTCATAGGAGGGCAAAAACTTTTTTACTTTGTTCTTGACCCGCCGTGCGCCCTTTATAAGGTACCACACTGCATCTCCAACTTTGTATTGTGTATGGCAGGCATTTTTGTCGTAATGTCTTTTTGCTCGTGTGACTGACTCTCCCAGGGCCTCTCGAGTGATTTGATGAGCCAGTTCCAGCCGCTGGCGCATTTGTTGCACATACTCAGGGGCAGAGAGTGCATTGTCAGAGTCCGGGGGAAGACCAGCTACTAGGTCTACAGGTTCACTTATTTCACGTCCGAACATCATGAAGTTTGGCGTGAAACCTGTTGCACTGTGCCTGGTCGCTCTGTAGGCCATGACTGCATACGGGATCATCAAGTCCCAATCCCAGTGGCAACGTTCAGCTGTTGAGGCTAGGATCTTTTGAAGTGTTGCGTTGAATCTTTCGACTTGGCCGTCGGACTGGGGTCTGAACGGTGTTGTATGAGTTTTGTCTATGCCAAACAAATGGCACATTTCCTGAAAAACTTCAGATTCAAAATTGCGCCCTTGGTCACTGTGCATGGAATACGGCATCCCATAGCGACACACCCATTCTGAGGCAACAACCTGAGCAACCGTGACTGCTTTTTCATCGGGGATAGGAAACGCTTCAGTCCATTTGGTGAAATATTCTTGGATAACAAGAACATATCGATTTTTGCGGTCAGTCTCATTGAGTGGTCCCATAATGTCCAGTGCAATACGCTCCATAGGGGCTCCCACTCTGACAGTTCCCATGGGAGCTCGTGGCATCTTCTGGGGTCTGGCCCTGCATGCACAGCTGGTGCAGGTCCGGCACCACATAGCCACATCCTCCCTCATGTGGTACCAGTAGTACCTGCTTTGCAGCCTAACCACTGTACGTTCAATGCCAAAATGTCCCCCGACTGGCCCCTCATGCATCTGACGAATTACATCAGGCTGTAGTTTGCGTGGCATGACTATCTGTGGGTAGAACTGGGTGTCATTTAGGCAGTAAAAACGTCGGACTAGGACACCATCTTTGAAGTACAACCTTTCCCACTGGCTCCAGTATGTCTTAGTGG
Organism: Oryzias javanicus; assembly: GCA_003999625.1. Lineage (NCBI taxonomy): Eukaryota > Metazoa > Chordata > Actinopteri > Beloniformes > Adrianichthyidae > Oryzias > Oryzias javanicus. The sequence goes on along the minus strand of CM012453.1, from coordinate 32,193,327 downwards.
CTGGGCTGTGTGGGGAACGATGGTCCAAGAGGGTCGCTCAGTGTTGGCCTCAAACCACGCTCGAATCGGTGAAATATCAGGGTCAGCAGCTTGGGCCTCACGTAGCTCCGTCATGGTGAAACCATGAAATGGGGTAGTCTCGCTTGTGTTTGTGGCATATATCGTTGCTTTCTGCTTCACCATGTCTGTTTTAGCCTTTTCGTCTCCATTTACCCCCACCGGACTCACAGTGGTGGTGGTTGTTGAGTCTATCTCTACCCCCACCAGACTTGACGACAGGACCTGGAGTCGGAGGCTAGATCACACTGAGTCGCCTTATGATTCATTTTTCCAGGCTGTGGGGAGTAGTCCGGTAGATTACAAGGGCAAGATTGACGGCAGGGCCTGCGGGAGAGACTGTCGGCATTGGTGTGCAAGCGACCCGGGCGGTGAATGATCTCAAAGTCATATTCAGCAAGCTTCTCCAGCCACCGGGCTAGCTGACCTTCTGATTCTTTTATTCGCGTTAGCCAACGTAAGCTGCTGTGGTCAGTGCGTACTTTGAAATGACCGTCAAGGAGATACTGCCGGAAATGTTGACGTGAAACTCAACAATAGCCAAAGCCAGGAGCTCCCTTCTGGTTGTACAGTAGTTCTGTTCAGTTTTATCCAGTTTCCGGCTGCCATAAGCCAACACACGTTCAACACCATCCTGGACTTGTGACAGGATTGCCCCAGGCCAGTGTCGCTGGCATCCGTGTCGAGGATCATCTCGCCATGATCTAGCGGGTAACCCAAGACAGGAGCAGTGGTCAATCGGTGTTTAAGTGTTTCAAAAGAAGCTTGGTGCTCAGCCCGCCAGTGAAAACGTACATTCTTCTTTCAGGTTGTGTAATGGCTCAGCGATAGAAGCAAAATCCTTCACAAACCTGCGATAGTACGAGGCAAGGCCAATAAAACGTCTCACATCCCGAATAGATGTGGGAACGGGCCATGCCTGCACCTTACAGACTTTGTCGGGGTCGGTGGCCACCGTTCTCTGACACAATATGACCAAGGTATGAAACTTGACGGCGAAAAAGGAAGCATTTGGTGGGTTTAAGCTTTAGGTTGGCTTGCTTGAGTCTTTGAAACACTTGATCCAGCCTCTGTAGCATCTCAGGAACGTCCTTGGCTAGCACAATGACATCATCGAGATAAACAAGACAGGTCTCCCACTGCATACCTGCCAGGACACGGTCCATTAAACGCTGGAAGGTGGCGGGTGCGTTGCACAACCCGAAAGGCATTACATTCCATTCAAAGAGGCCATTTCGAGTGCAGAAAGCAGCGGCACGGCGGGCTCGTGGTGAGAGTTCAACTTGCCAGTATCCTGAAGCAAGATCCAAGGTGCTAAACCACTTTGCAGCAGCGAGCGTGTCCAGGGTGTCTTGAATGCGTGGTAATGGATACGCATCTTTGATGGTGCGGTCATTGAGTGCCCTGTAATCAACACACAACCGATAACTTCCATCTTTCTTACGCACCATTACTATGGGAGACGCCCAGCTGCTGTGGCTGCGGGTGGCAAGACCACTTTGTAGACTCTCGCTGATCTGTTGGTCTGCACACTGTTGTTTCTCACCAGCCATCCGACGAGGAGGTTGCTTGACTGGAGCACCAGGGCGTGTTACGATGTCATGCTGAATCAAGCTGGTTCGGCCAAGTCATCCGGTCCCTTGGAAAAAACACTGCCATATGCACATAACAAGTCTGTTAGCTGAGCTTTTTCAGTTTCATTAAGTTGGAGGGAACTCTGGGCATAAAGCTCCTGAAGATGCTCTGGGACTGCGGGCAGGTTGACTTCAGAGGTTGCAAGGTCATTGGATGGAGGGATAGTCTCTGCTGGCTGGAAGAGGCCTGCTATAGCACCTCCTTTAATAGTCACAGGTTTGTTTCCAGGGTTAAAGAGGCGTAGTGGCACAACCTTGGTGAGCCGGGCATCAACCAAGACTCTAGCGAGGAGAATTTTATGCTTTTCCACAAAGCCTTTGGTGGGGCTGAGCATCATGACCCTTTTTCATCCTCTCCAAATTTTACAGTCCCTTTAACCAAGTACTCTTGGCCAGGCTCCACCACTACAGTTCGGGCTACTCTCGCAGCGTGTGATCTTGGAGGAGCCTCTTGTTGAAAGTAAGGCACCTCCTCACCAAACAAGATAATGCGGTGCTTACCAAAATCGAGGCGGGCTTCAGCTTGAATGAGGAAGGGGTGACCCAACAACACATCAGTGCCAGCTATGTCTGCAACAAGAAAGTTTACTTCCACCTGACGGCGGTTGATGTTGACGGGAAGCTTGGTCTCACCTAGCACGGGCACGTCCCCGGGTCCCACCCCAGTAAAGTCTCTCACAGCAGATGAAGTCAGTGAGGGTCTCACGTCGGGGTGAATGGTGTTAAAATGGTGTAAAGGTAACACGCTTCTCCGAGCTCCACTGTCCAAGACTGCACACACCTCCAGTCCATAGATGCTCATGCGAATTGCCATTTCACAACCTTGGGCGTTGAGGTGGACAACACCGGGCTTTGACCTTTCACCTGGAGCACTTGGCATGAATGTATTAGTCTTCCTTGCAGGGGATGAGCATTGGCGTTGTTTGTGGCCCCACCCACCACAATTATGGCAGCGGATATCTCCCTTTTTAAAGTTGTTGCGCGGCCTTGGTGTGTTGGCCGGTGTAAAGGGGAAAACCGGGGTAGGTGAGAGGATTGGTGAAGGGGAAATTGGAGCAGAAACGGTCTCGCTTTTCTCCCTGATGACAGCGGTGCGGGGTTTACGATCGGGGATGTTACGAGCCCCCGACTGCATTACGCTTGTGACATAGGAAGCCGCTCTTTTTGTGATCTCGTGGCGATGAGCTATCTCATAAGCTCTAGCTAAGGTGGGTGGTCGTTTTTCTAACAGTTTCTGAATTATTTCAGCATCACCAAGACCATTAGTGAAAACTTCAATGGCTATAGCATCTTGTTCAGCTTCTGATCGGTCCCATAAGCTACAGCTACTTTGCCATAAATGTCATCCCTGAACACGTGAAGAGGCTCACCTGGCATCCGAACTCTCTGTCTCAGTTCCACCGCTGCAGCAGCAGCATGATCTGAGGAAGGTCCATAAGCAGTTTCCAGTTCATCCAGCAGGCGGCGATAGTCCCACCTGATGGAGCGAGGGTTTCGGTGGATGATGGCTCCTGCTGCTCCAACCAGGCAGTACTTGAGCTGGGCTGTCATTGTCTTTTCGGACCAGTGGTTAGCCTCTGCACAGTTTTCGAAACGGTGTAAAAACTCTCTCCAAGGTGTGCTGCCATCATAGGAGTCTGGACGCAGAGTAGGAACCTTCTCTCTAGGATCACAGTCCTCCTCACTGTCTAAAGGAGCAGGCTGCACTTCAGACCTGAAGCCATCCTCTGATAATTGTCCATATTTGTAGGTTTCGTGTGGATGAAGATATTGCATGGGGCGCGTCCATGTGGCTGGCTGGGACGGGGCTGGTGTGCTATGCACAAACTTTTCCATGTGGCAGGGGGAAAACGGGTTTGAAGCAGGATACTGTTGTTTAAATATCATCGTAGGAGCTGGACGCCAAGCATCAGGACTACAACTTTGACTGTTGGCCTCTAAAAATGGGTTTGTACAGGCAGACAGAGTGCTGAGGCGATGGGGCAGTGCAAACAGTTCTTCTCCCTTAGCTAGTGAGTTAGCATTAGCAGCACAGCTTTCATCACAGAGAAAGGGGTTGTAATGTTCACATTTAGCCTGAGCCTTGTTTTCATGGGTATTCCCAGCTCCTTGTTTGTCCTCTTGAACATTGGTGAGTGACATAAATGGATTGGAATATGTGGTTTCAATATGCCCGTAGGCTTCGTGGGGCTTGCGGGCGGCCGCCATCTTAAGTCGTTGTTTACAGTAGTATTTCGAGTTCTGCTAGTCGCTTTGCTTTAAAGTTTATGTTCCTTTGTTTATTTGTTTTTCCTCTCTTAATTCTTAATGCTCACCGCTCCACTAACAACTGAGGGTCCCTTCGTGGTCGCCAGTGTTGAACCTTTCCTGCTGTTTCCCCCTCGACCGTAGTCGAGGAGCAGGGGAGATTTTCTCCAGGGCCGAAGGTTGGTTTTCCTCCGGGGTTCACTTCCCGTCTTTGGGTCCTCAGATTCTTTGGAGCCGAATAATTACACTTCGTTGTTATAGAGGAACTGATTTCTTTATTACTTTTACTTGCAGACCAAAAACGGGAACAACTGTCCGCACGCTAATGTGCGCGCGCGCCCCCTCCCCTTTCCTTTCTCTCTCTCTCTCTCGCTCCTCGCAGAGCGCGCTGCTCCTCACATGCACACGCCCCCCCCCCAGCTTCGCAACAAGCCGAGATGCAGAAGCCGGAGCACACACTCATCTCACAACACCAAGAAACCACCATTTATATTCAAAACACTTTAAAAAAGAACTAAAAAATACAATTAATAGCCTTGTTTGTTGTTGCTTTAAGTTAAAAATAAACTTAGTGGAATTGAAGATAAAGACGGAATGATAGATCGACGTGGGTGCGAATCGCTGCTTTATGTACAAATCGTTGCATGCATTGAGCGTGGACTGAATGTTCAACCTGGTTGAACATTTTCTCTCCAAGAACCAACTGTGACCTAAGACTGCAGGTATTAAACTATCTTCAAACTTTGTTCATGTTCATTTAAATCACATTTGTCAAAGTCGAGGCCCAAATCCGGCCCTCCGGGTAATTCTATCTGGCCGAGATCATTTTATTTTATTGTTATTAATGACCCAATGTTATCTTGCGCTCATTTCTAACTTGTATAATTTTGACAAAATATATTTTTTTATGAAGAGCAAAATATTGAAGGTCATTTAAGGTTTAATTTGATTCATTCTGGAATAATATTCCTGTATTTTTATTATTCAGAATTATGTTAAAAATTGATGGTTTTAAAGTTCTAAAAATTAGCATTTTGCTAGCTTTTTCTGGTATTCTGCTGGTAGGACTGGTAGGCTATTTTGTAGTTTAGCTAATATTTCAGCTACATGCTAGCTGTTTTGACAAATTTGGTCTTTTTTGAGTTTTTCAGGCTGTTTTGAAGTTAGGCTATTATTTAATCTACATGCTAGCTGTTTTTAATTTAGGTTTTTTCTCTTAGTTTTTAAAGCTGTTTTGGAGTTTAGCTAATATTTTGGCTACATGCTAGCTGTTTTTGCTAATTAAGGCTTTTGGAAAGTTTTTTAGGCTGTTTTGGTGTTTGGCTAATATTTACATGCTAGCTGTTTTGACTAATTTAGGCTTTATTTTGAGTTTTTTAGGCTGTTTTGAAGTTAGACTATTATTTAATCTACATGCTAGCTCTTTTTCCTAATTTAGGTTTTTTCTCTTAGTTTTAAAAGCTGTTTTGGAGTTTAGCTAATATTTTGGCTATATGCTAGCTGTTTTTGCTAATTAAGGCTTTTGGAAAGTTTTTTAGGCTGTTTGGTGTTAGGATAATATTTACATGCTATCTGTTTTGGCTAATTTAGGCTTTATTTTGAGTTTTTAGGCTATTTTGAAGTTAGGATATGATTTAATCTACATGCAAGCTGTTTTTTTTCTGATTTAGGCTTTTCTCTTAGTTTTTAAAGCTGTTTTGGAGTTTAACTATTATTTTGGCAACATGCTAGCTGTTTTGGCTAATCTATTTTTTTTTAATTAGGCTAAATTGGCAATTAGCTAACATTTTAGCTGACTATAAGCTTCAGGGATTTCAGCTATCATCTAAATCCATCATTCACACTAGCATTATCTCAGGTAATGTTATATATCTAATTCATACTTATGTTAAAAAGTTTTAAAGTTTTAAAAATTTAACTTTAGAGTGTTAATGTTTATGCTGGTCGGGCCAGGACCTATGGTGTGTTTTGGATTTTGGCCCCTTGTGTGATTGAGTTTGACACCCCTGATTTAAATCAATTAACAATAAAAGCCACATTCATCCCACATCTGACATAAATGAACAAGAATAACTTCAGTCTGAAAATCCTGACATCCAGGTATGGTCATGCCTCGTTTGTGATCCCGTCCTAAAGCTGCTTCTGAGCTTTCCACCTGCTCATCCACTCCAAGGTGCAACAAGTTCACACTTTAATCTTTGATTGGTCCTCCTATGGGATATAGTTGGATTAAAACAAGGAACAGGGGTGGGACGGCCCTTAAAAACCTGTATACACAGCAAACATGAATCAACTTCAAACCGAACCACTCGGGGAGACAAGAAAGTCTTTCAAAGATATGTCTTTATCCTCCGCATTGTTTCATCTTAGAATGGCTGGGTATCAAAATCCAAGCAAACGCTTGATGCAAGTTTCAAAGAGAGCAAGCAGAGAGTCAGGTGAGGACGAACGTTCCTTCCAAGTTTTAGGAAAACAATTGTTTAATTTGCTGTGTTCATCTTTTAATTCCTGTCTGTTTTATCTTTTTTCCTTATCTTTTTTCCATAATTCTGGTGCCTACTTGAGGCCCAAATGAGCGAAAATTAGCATTTTGTGGTAAACCAGGCTCAACACTTCGTCATCATTTAGTTATTCGCTGAGGTCTTTCAGTTTTTTACACTCTGAAAACTCCATTATTAAAAGTATCCCCATGTTGGGTTGTTTCTAACCCAATTCCTGGGTTAAAAATTACATTTTTTTTGTTTTAACTCTAGAAAAAAAATTAAATTGGGTGTTCTAATGAAACCACAAAATCCCCCAAAAATTGTTTGTTCCAAAAGAAAATATCTTAACATGATTAACCCAAGAATTGTGTGTTTTCAGGGGACTTTGTTGTTCCTTCTTTTTGAGATCATTTCAGTTTGAACCACTGGGCTTTCCTTTATGCACATCGCTCTTCAACAGCCTTTACGTTGGACAGCAGGAGCTGCTCAAAAACCTCTGCAGAGGTAAAGCAGTTGATCAGAACCCATCCAGCAAAGCTAAGTGGACCCCATATGGTTTAAAGTGGGCAGAAAATGTGGGCCCTAATAGGGTTTATCAACAGTTTTCACATATGTGGTCCTCGCTTGGTTGTATTTCATAGTATTTGATTTTCAAGACCCACTCCGATCATCATCTGAGTTGTGGGTTGGGCTGTTGTTGCAGAGCAACCCCATCCCCCTTTCCCCTCCCCATTGCTTTTTGGGTAAAAGCTAACATCTCTATATGTTTTCTCAGGATTGCAACCGACTAAAGCACATAAGTGTTAATTCTGTGGCCAAATCTGAATGCTTCCCTTCCTCTTTGACGGACAGCTGGTCATGTCCGAATTCCCCCCCGATCACCACACTTCAAAAATCAAGTGTACTTTAAATTTCCCAGAAGTCTTTGCAAAAGACTAGCATACATCTGAATGAACTCTATTTAAATACGTAGTTGTAGACGCTAATTTTTATTTACCAGTTCTGGTATCGTCTGTCCGTCCTGGGATAGGATCTCTCCCTCATGTGGGAATCCCTAAGGTTTCTTCTTTTTCCTGACTCGGGTTTTTTAGGAGTTTTTCTTTACCGGGAGGGGGGGTTTAGTCTTTAGCTATTTCTTCATATTTTATGACTAACTTCTGCATCTGTAAAACTACCTGCATGAAGGCCAATGAGGCAAATTCTTTTTGTGATTTTGGTTATATAAATTGAATTGGATCAATACTCACTAGATTAGAGAATATAGACCACAATGCATTGCGCTCAAACATTTATTTTCGGTCAACAAATATAAAAACGTATTGATTTGATTTTAATCGGTGTCATAACACCTTTAGAAGTCAGTAGAGTCATAAATAAACATAATAAAATGTTCGTATTGATTTGATTTTCACTTTGTGAAATCGGTGACGTCATATCCGGTGTTTAGAAAAACAAAAGACAAGTAGTGAGCATCGTGTCTGAATTACCTTTAAAATCCAGGGCACAAGATAGTCGTGTACTATTTAGTTTTTTAGTAGTCAGGGATAGTGTCTCATTTTTTGGACGTCACTTTCATACGATGATGTCATCAATGATCGTCGCTCCGCTAGCTTTAGCGTGGAGCTTCCAGCACTTGAATATACATAACAGCAGCAGTTTTATTACTTTTAAAAGGTCATGCTAAAACAAAAACTCATTACTTACATTTAAATGTAAACGTCTGTTGCTTCAGAGCGCACCCACGTGAAGAAAAGCGTGACGTGGTTTACCCTTGCGATGAAGGACTGTATCCCTCCGTTTGGAAGGTCGGGTTTTCCTGGACACACTTACACTTAAACTGCCCCTTCAAATGGAGGGGAAGGGAGAAGGGAAGAATTCAGAACACACTGAGCGTGAGCAGGACACCTGTATCCCAAATAAACTCTTTTTCAAGTGACGTTTTTTCATCTGCTCCTGATTCACTACAAATGGAATAAAGCTTAATTTTCTTAATATATGTTCTCCATCATCAGAAAAACATGTTGGAACATCACTTAAATGATTTTTGATTTTGAAATGTTGAGTCTAAATGGTTTGGAGCACGTTTAATATAATGTTTCTTAAGGATTGGTTTAGATCCAGAGTTATGGGTCGTGTTTCTCTGGTCTCTACTGGAACGGTTTCTCCTCTGGTAATTTATATTTGTAATATATATTGGTAATTTATATTTGTGATATAAATTCCAAAAGTACCTATAAATGACGATTTAATATCCTTTCAAATGAAGGTCATAAGAGGCCACAGAAACCTGGAAGATGAGGACCATAGTAACCTCACGTCTGACCAAGTCATCGTTCAGGAAATCCAGTTCCCTGGCATGAACATTGGGTTCAATGTGTACCCTTCCACCTTGCCAGTGCGCTCACATCCTGTTAGCCAGCAATTCCCACTCTTAATGCTCCGCCCCCTCCTTCACCAGAGGGCCCCATATTAATTCTGAAGAAATACGTCTTTGAGGAGCTTGTCTCAACCATCTGTCACGGATGTCCCAGATCATCTCCCATCAGCAGCACACACTCACTCATGTGAGTAAACTGGTCAAAAATGAAAATAAATACATCTGGTACTTCTTGTGTACGCATTTCAATTACGGCTAATTAAAAATCAATTTGTGAAATGAATAAATCGGAAAGGTTTGTGCTTTAAGTCATCGATTATTGTTTGCTACATAAATATCTGACCTCTAAACACATTAAAGCCTCTTCGTTTGGTAACACAGAATTGAACTTTTCCGTATTTACCCAGGGCGGAGTGCAAAATGTTATGTAAATCCTCTTAACGACCTTTTCAGGGCTTCAACAATCTGTGTAAAAAGGTGACTGGCAGGCGACACTGGTGCGCATTTATCCTTTTGCCCCGGCCCGCCTTTCTCTATATCGCCCCCTACTGTGAGAGGCGTGGGGTTGGGTGCCCAGTGGCACTTGTTGCCAATGGAAAAAGCCAGCGTGGACCCTCTCATGGCAACGATGCAAGTCGCTGTTATAATGTTCGGTTTGTTTCCTATTTCACACCACCTTTGCGATTTGGCCCGCCCTATAATCCAGTACATGAGACGCAGAGGGAGGCATCCCATGCCTGTCCATCCGAGTTGCAGCGTTCCTTAGCCCAAACCTTCTCCTTTGTACAGCTCTCACAGTGGGCTCTTGGTTACCCAGGGGTCATTTCATATCGCCACCGTTATTATGATCATAAAAAAAACAACCTTAAATGCAAAATGAGTGGCGAAACCGGTTGTTAGGTCACAGAAAACGGCAGAAAACATATTTAAAAGAATAACAATCCACACATGGACACATTCTCTTTCTCTATGTTGCTGTCTCACAGACACACACACACTAATGCGCACACAGCGGCGTTCCCAAGCCCCTTACTGAGCGTTTTTATCCTTGCTAGGCCTTCTCTCAGAGGGGAGTCAGGCCCCTACTGAGACCTTACCCACTAGCTTGTTTTGCCCCTTGGCAGTCCTCTTCCATTCTCAAAAGTATGAATTTGTTTCAACATCCAAAAAAGTCAAAACATTTTCTTATATTCGATGAAGAAGTTTAAGTAAAATCCACCAAAAAAAGAAGTTTTTTCTTCCAATCCCTTTTTTTTTTTTTTTTTTTTTTTTTTGACAGAGTTACTGTAGCGATGCCCCGCGAGGCCGCGGCCCCCAGGTGGGCATAAGAGTTCTGGGGGCACAACCAACACGAATAAAGGAAGGATTTTTAAAAAAGTGTAAACCCTAAAAGGGTGTAAATGTGCGCCTGCGCGTAAGAAGTTGTAAGGCGTGTACACCAGCGGTGCCATCAAAATTTGTTTGCGTTTGTGTGTTTGTGTGTGTGCTTTTACAGGGGGATGTGTGTGATATATATAAACCCTCTGTTGTCCCTATTTCTACTTGTCTGTCCACACATCACAGCTGTCAGCATCTACTGAGATGTCAACCTGAGGAGGAGTGGATGTCAGCGACCCGTTTGTTTGTGGACTTCGATGGATTTCACCTCAACTTTTTTCCTTCGTCCATCGAACGTGTTTATGGATATAACGATGGCATTCCCAACGGAGTTTATACGAACAAGAAGGAATTTTTTTTAAACCTTATCGGATACTTTTTAGTTTTGATTTTACCACAAAAAAAAAAAGGATCTATTTTTTCTGATTCTGGTCTTGGAAATGAATCATTTCAACCTGGATGAATATTTTTAGTCTTTTTGGGTGAAGAAGGGAAGGCAAGTCGTATCACATCACATGGAGAACTTTGAATTGGATTTGGAACTTTTCAACATCTGCCTACGAACGCGTTTATAGAAGCAAAAAAAGAGACATTAAACTCTAAAGTTTGAGATTTTCAGCAAAGAATCAACTGATCACTCTTGGATTATTTATTCAACTTTATTCATAAGGTTCTTTTTGGAGCATAAGGTCTTTAATTTTGGGTATTTTAACGCAATTCGTGTTTTGTTTTGTTTTTTCCTGACTTAAAATTTCACATTTGGTGTTTTTTTTGGTCTAATTGTGCTGGGTTAACCTTTCTCCAGTGACAAGGAGAGCTCATTTCCTCGTTGACGTTTTTTCTTTGCCTAATTGTTTCTTGGTGTATATATTGTCTTGCATTCGAGGTTCTAATGTTAAAATGCAAATATGGAATATGTCTACATATGTAGGCTGCAGATGTTAAGACAGGACCTGGTTTGGTTGTTTAATCATTAATGTCTGAGAGGGGATTGTATAAACTTTACAATATGGTAAGTTATAAACTTTGATGAATTCATATAAATCAGTAACTTACTGTAGGAAATCGTGACACTCAAATTCATGAACAACATCAACCCGACGTGACGCTGCAGCTTCTGTTTCCTACTGTTCTCCAAATGCGGAACTTTTTCTGAACATTGAAAAAAATCTAGTTCCTGTATTTAGTCTTTTTTTAATTCAACTTTATGTAACCAAAACTTATTTAATTCACAAACATCTAATTAATTCACATAATAATAACTCCAATATGAGTTTTCTCGTTTAAATTGGAGGATAAATCTGTTTATTTTGGCAATTTAATTGACAAAGAAGAATAAAAGTCTTTGTATGGATTCCAAGGTAAAAACTAAGGCTGTGAACATCAACGCATTAACGCACAAGAATAATCAAAAAATAATTAACGCGTTAATATTTATTAAGGCAAATTAATCAAATAAACAGTTCTTTGATTTAACTCGGTGGTTCAGGCTTCCATGGCGTGCGTTAAAACTTTTCGTCTGGTATTATCCGACTTTTATGGTCACTTACAACCAAATAAAGATTCAATCTTTTTTTAGTACTTTATTCTTGCTATTTTCCTTGGTTTAAATCACTTTTTCCACAAAAGAGTGGACTATTTGGTCTGGTGCCATAATGTACAAATACATTTTACCAGATAAAACATTGTGATTAATCGTAATTAATCACAACACAAAAGTACGATTAATCAGTTATTATCTTGTAATCGATTGACAGAACTAATTAAAAATAAATGTTCTAAATGCAGAAGTTTGTTTTGGATTTCATATTGTGAGTATTCGCAGATGATAAGTGGTCAGCAAATACTGTAACAAAAGAAAAAATTAATTGCGATTTATCGTGATTAATTTTTTCCACATTTGCGATTAATTTGTAATTTTATTAATCAACTCCTGGTAAAAACAGTAAAAACAGAAGAAAAAAAATAAGCTGTGCTTATGTTTGTGAATCTTGTTTTTGTTTGTTTCATCCTGGGTTGCTAAATTGTTAAAAATCACTTTTTTTGTTTTATTTTTCTCTGAAAAGCTGCTGGAGTTTTAAATCATCTCTTAGTACAAAAAAGCAGACAGGTTTGAAAATTTGTAACAGAATCGTAAGAGTGATTAATTAATTTATCTGATAAAAATTAAGAGTAGAAAAATTGTGCAAAAAATGTATCAAATATTAAATTGCAATATATGTGCATTTATTGTTCTCTCATAATAGATAAATAAAACAATTAATATCAGCACAAATCTAATATTCAACTTAGTCTTAAAGTAAGAAACTAAAAAAAAAAAAAAAAAAAACCTTTTGGGGTAGTTTATTAATTTAACCCGATTTTTTTTTTTTTTGTTCTTTTTTCAGGAAACTCTTTTCCTGAAAGAAAAGATTTACATAAGAAGAAATTGCAATAGCTTTGCATAATGCTTTACTCTTAAAAAAAAAAAAAAAAAAAATCCAAAACTTTTTTTTCTTATATGTGTCTTTTTTTCCATTAGCTAAAATTTTCATTTTAGTTTTGCCAAAACTTTGTGCATTTATTCAAAATAAATTCAAAATAAAACAGGTAAACAGGAAATAGACTAACCAAGCGGAAGGGAGTGATTTGTAATTCTCTCCTCGACCACAGGGGGCGGACTTCCAGTTTGATGATCACGGAAGTGAGATTTTTACATCCGACGTGTCAAACTGTCGCCATTTTCCTGTCAAGAAAGGAAACGCCTTAGAGGAAACATTGAATCGGCGTAAGTTCAGAAATTTTGTCCATATACTATTTATATTATTCTTTTTGGGTGTTTTTTAGTCTTGGAAACTAAAACCTGTTTTCTTCCTGTGTCGTTATCGCGAGAGCGTTCGCTTTTTGCACCACATACAGACTTATATTTATTATCTAAAGGGCCCCTGTTTTCATTGTCTTCATAGTTTCTTTTTCGCCTTTTTATTTTAATTAAATGGACACAGAATATAGTCTTTTCAGATGCTTCAGGGATTAGTCAGTCAACTGAGCGGTAAACTGCTGCCGCGGAGCGGGTCGGGCTGCCGGTAGCATTTCGACATAGCAAGCTAGCACGGGAGTTTGTTTACGTTGTTGCACAATTTGTGAGGCGCAGTCCTCGCTCCAAAAGTGTCGGTCACAAATCCCGCTGCAAACATGCGGTTCGGTTAGGAAATATATTCTAAATGTGGCCTCTTTAAGCGCTTCAAATAAACATTATTGCGTCTTTGAGCAACAGTTTGTGTGAACTTCCGGTTAGCATCAGAGAAAACAAGAAGCAGAGATTAGCATCAAACTGTACTCTTCTGCATTGAACTCTACTTGCATACATGACTTTTTCACTATGATGATCTATATTTACTTCAAATTATTCTCATTTCTTGTAGACATTTCAAATATATACATTTTTGTCAACATTTATAGATTTTTTTTTAATCATTTTTGTATTTTTAAAGTGAGATGGAAAGCTACTTATCATATTTCTGTTCTTCTTGCAGGGTTTTTGGTTTCCCTTTTCCCCCTCCTTTTCATTTAATACATTTTTTCAAGCAGAAACAAGTGCCTGTCAACCGCCGCCATGGGGAACGTGTTTGCAGGCCTCTTTAAAATGTTTGGGAAGAAAGAGATGAGAATACTCATGGTGGGCCTGGATGCTGCAGGAAAGACGACTATTTTGTACAAACTGAAACTTGGAGAGATTGTGACCACCATCCCTACCATAGGTGAGTTTTAGTCCTGTTATAAAAGGATCTTCTGTAATTTTGTTTTGTGATTGTTCATCACTCGATCCTGTTGTGACGTTTGTTTTCCCTCCCAGGCTTTAATGTTGAGACTGTAGAGTATAAAAACATCAGCTTCACTGTGTGGGATGTTGGCGGCCAGGACAAAATCCGACCATTGTGGCGTCACTATTTCCAGAACACTCAAGGTACATTTTAAGTCTTACATTTTACTGATTTATAGTAGGGCTGCCAAAAACAATTATTTTAATAGTCGACTAATTACAGATTATTTTTTCCGATTAGTCGGCTAATCGGGTAACTTTAAACTTACAAAAAACTAGAAAAGTTGCATTACCTAAGATAATGCGAGTTTGAATGCTTCGTCTCTGAAGATGCTGAAGCTTTTTGCCAAAAATGGTGATCCAACTTATTTTATTGCTGAAGGGATTTGCTCAAAATACAAAAAGTAAAGTAAAAGACTGGAAGTTTTATTAAAGAACTACGAAAGAGCGTTGAAGATTACCTAAATTTCTGAAAAATTGATAGTCAAATTGCTTAAAAATCTCTAATATATCCCAATTTTGCAAAAAATATTTAGTCTATTGCTTAAATATGAGCTCCAAATTAGCCAAAAAAACTAGCTTGTTGCTTAAATACTAGCTAAACTCCAAAATAGCTCAAATTTCTCGGTAGACTAAATTAGTCAAAAACGTTAACCTGTTGCTAGAATAGAAGCTAAACTTTAAATTAGCCGTAAAAAAAAAACCTAGTTGAAAACAAATTAGCAAAAAAAAAAAAAAAACTGTTAGCATGTTGCTCAAATGTTAGGTTAATTCCAATTTTTTTGAAAATTACTATATAAGTTGAAAATGTAGCCCAAATATATTTTACATTTTAAAAAAATGCATTTTTTGGTGCTGAATGCTAAAAACTTTGTTCAACTTTACCACACTGACTACATATAATATAAAGCACATGTGTCAAAGTCAAGGCCCGGGGGCCAGATCCGGCCTCCGGGTATTCTACCGGCCTCCAGATCATTTATTTCATTGTTATTAATGACCAATGCCCCACCATGTTGCGGTTATCTTTACTTGTATAACTTTGACAGAATATATTTTTATGGAGAATAAAATATTGAAAGTTATTTAAGTTTTAAGTTGATTTATTCTGGAAATAATATTCCTCCTTTTTATCATTCAGAATTATGTTAAAAAGTCACAGTTTAAAGTTTAAAATATTGCATTCTGCTAGCTTTTGGACTATTTTCTAGGCTATTTTGGAATTTAGCTAATATTTCAGCTACATGCTAGCTGTTTTGGCGAATTGTGGCTTTTTTTTGTTTTTTAAATAAAGTTTTTTAAGGCTGTTTTGAAGATTAGCTATTTTTTTTCTTTAGTTTTTTTAGATAATTTGGTATTTAGCTATAATGTTACCTGGCTATCAGCTTCCATATTTTCAGCTATCAGTTTCAGCATCTTCAACTCTCAGAACTTAAGGTTTTAAAATTTTATCCTGTTCGGCCCGCGACTTAAGGTGTGTTTTGGATTTTGGCCCCTTGTGCTATTGAGTTTGACACCCCTGATATAAAGTAACTACTAGTCTGCAATTAAATTAGTCGTCAACTATTTTAATAATAATTTATGTTTATGTTTACGATGCTTTCTGCAGGCCTCATCTTCGTCGTGGACAGCAACGATAGAGAGCGATGCGGCGAGGCCCGGGAGGAGCTCCTCAGGATGTTGGCGGAGGACGAGCTGCGGGATGCTGTCCTGTTGGTTTTTGCCAACAAACAAGTAACGCAATGCCACAAAATGACAGTATTTTCCCGAGTATAAGTCGCAAGAGCAAAAAATGTCTAATCAAGATGAAGAAAACCATATATAAGTCGCACTTTTGGGAGAGAAGTCTGACGTAGCAAAATAAAATTTAAAAATATACCATTCTAATCTTTTGACCTGTATAAGAATATTATAAAAGTTTAAGAGGGAAACAATCAGATTCTCTTCCATGTTTGTTTTGGACGACACTTCTTCTGCTGCTGTCAGTAGCAAATACTCGGAGGCATCGCCCTCTAGTGGTTGTTTGAGGGAAAAAACGCTAACAACTGAGGTTTACTGGGAAAACAACAAGTATCCCCAGAAAAAAAAAACATATAAGTTGCTCCTGAGTATAAATCTGGCTACACTAGAGAAAAAAAATGCGACTTGTACTCGGGGAAAATACTGTAGATTTTTCATAGCTACTTTCCTGTGTTTTCTTACATTTTAGATACTTTTTACACTTTTTTTTTTTCCTCCGTTTGCTTTTAGGACCTCCCAAACGCATGAACGCTGCAGAACTAACGGACAAGTTGAATCTTCACTCCCTGCGTAACAGAAACTGGTACATCCAGGCAACCTGCGCCACCACCGGAGACGGTCTCTACGAAGGACTCGATTGGCTGTCCAATCAGCTCAAGAGCCATTAATGATCAGAGCCTTTGAAAAACCCCTAATCTACTGCACGCAGTCTTTGACTTTACTTACAGTTAAGGCTGTCACGTCATTGTCAAAGCTGCCCTCACCTGTGTCAGCGATGAGGTGAGGTGGATCTATTTTTGTAAAGCCTTTGTTTTTGCTTTTCTGTTTCGTGTGCACGTTGATTGGATAATGGGACGGACGATTGCACTGTTGTTGATTCCAGTGTCTCCGGCGTCAGGCAGCCTTTTTCAATAGATGATAAATGGGAGAAATGGACTTTCAGAGCACATTTTGACCTCACTGCAATCAGATGACTATAATTGGTCATGATGAACTGTAGCAAGAGATCACTGAGCTTTTTTATAAACAATAAGCAGAATAATACACTGATTTAGCTTTTGCTGCTACTGTAGTAACTTACCATTGACTGTCTAACAACCAGTAAGTTACCGTGTAGTTCAAAGGTAAAAAGTTTAAACTGACCTCACTTTTCTATGAGCACTTATTGCTTTTTTAAAATAGTTTTCAAACGCTGCACTGAACAGACTCCTATGTAGCTGCGAGGGCAAAAACACTGAGTTTTGTACTAAAATCTGCTCTTGACATGACTAAATTCAATTTCTTTTTTTTTTTTTGCTTTATAATTCAACTTTAAAATCCCCGTTTAAGAATCGTAAGCAAGTCAATTTAATTTATTCACATCTGTGTAATGTTTTTTTTTTTTTTTTTGCCAGAAATACCAAAGCTATCTGCATGCTTTAATGGATCTTTGGTGTAAATATGCAGATTTATTCAGTTGTTGTAAACACTTCCTTATTTTTTCAAACTTTGTTCCTAAAACTTCTGAGTGTGGCTACATGTTTTTTTTTTTTTGGGGGGGGTGGGATCATAATACATGTTTTGATTTGTAATGAATATTTCAAGGTTATGTTTGTTGTAAAAGCTTCTGTTTGCCTTTATTTGGGAGGGGGGGACGACTCCTGAAATAAAAATGATTTGAAGCAATTTTTTTTTTGGAGTTTTTCTTGTTTTTAATTTTATGAAACTGTTGGGATTTTTACCATTTTTTTAAGTGTTAGTTGTAAAAAAAAAAAAAACAGTGATATGGGTTTTTGTTTTAAATAATCAAAAAAAAAGTTACAAATTAAAAGAAGAAGTGGTTATGTCGGGACTTCATGACTCAGGAAAAAATGCAACGTTCCCTTCCGCTCTGCATAGAAAGCACACCCTGCATCATTTTGTGCAAGGGTGGCGATCTGGGCGCATTCTTGCAGGTTGATTTAGCTGCTATGGCCGAAGCAGTCAGGCCCATAAAACATGGCGGTAGAGGAAGAAGAGGCTGTTTGAGTTTTAGGTCCCATATAGAGATGCTTTGTCTGTCCCCCGCTCCCGCTGTTATATCAGCTTGGTTTGTGTGTGGCGGTCTATCGGATACCAGGCAAAATAAAAAGGACCAGTCTACTTTTCTGCACTCTGCTTAATGAATGCCTTGCTCTTTTTTTAAAAGTGTATCCCCCTCTCTATTGTCGGTCAGAAGAATCCCCTCTTTCAGACCAATTCAAGACGAATGCAAACACGCTCGATTACGACTTGTGGAGAGCATTCTGGAGCAGCCGTCAGGGAAATGAACCTTTAATTACAAATTAAACTAGGAAAGTTGCATTACCTGCGATGATGCTAATGGGAATGCTTTTGGCTGAGTAGTTGCTGAAGCTTTTTACAAAAAAAGGTGACACAATTGCTTTAATTGCTGAAGGGATTTAAAAAAAAAAAATCTATTTACAAAATATTAAATTTGCTGTGAGACTGGAAATTTTAAGAACTATGACAGAGTGCTGAAGTGGACCTAAATTTCTGAAAATTTTGTGGTAAAAAGCATGCCAATTTTGCAAAAATATTGTGTTGCTTAAATATGAGCTGAACTCCAAATTAGCCCAAAAACTTCAGTGAATTCCAAATTAGCCAAAAAAAAAATAGCTTGTTTAGCCTAAAATTTCTCAGTAAACTTAAGTCAAAAACATTAGCCTGTTGCTAAATAGAAGCTACACTCTGAATTAGCCTATAGAAACCTCAGATAACAATTTAGAAAAAATGTTACAATGTTACTAAAACGTTCACTAAACTCCAAATTGGCATAAAAAAAAAAACTGAGTAGAAACCAAATTAGCCAAAAAAAAAAAGCTAGCTTGTTTAGCCTAAAATTCTCAGTAAACTTAAGTCAAAAACATTAGCCTGTTGCTACAAATAGAAGCTACACTCTGAATTAGCCTATAGAAACCTCAGTTAACAATTTAGAAAAAATGTTACAATGTTACTAAAACGTTCACTAAACTCCAAATTGGCATAAAAAAAAAAAAACTATGAGTGAAAACCAAATTAGCCAAAAAAAAAAGCTAGCTTGTTTAGCCTAAAATTCCTCAGTAAACTTAAGTCAAAAACGTTAGCCTGTTGCTAAAATAGAAGCTAAACTCTGAATTAGCCTATAGAAACCTCAGATAACAATTTAGAAAAAAAGTTACAATGTTGCTAAAATGTTCGCTAAACTCCAAATTGGCATAAAAAAAAAAACTATGAGTAGAAACCAAATTAGCCAAAAAAGCTAGCTTGTTTAGCCTAAAATTCCTTAGTAAACTTAAGTCAGAAATGTTAGCCTGTTGCTTAAATAGAAGCTAAATTCTGAATTGGCCTATACAAACCTCAGATAACAATTTAGCAAAAAACGTTAGCATGTTGCTAAAATGTTAGCTAAACTCCAAATTGTCATTAAAAAAAACTATCAGTAGAAACCAAATTAGCTTAAAACGTTAGAACATTGCATAAATATTAGCAAAACTAAAAAAAAAATATGAAATTCATCAGTAAACTAAATCAGTCAATGTTAGCATGTTGCTAAAGTAGAAACTAAACTCTACAAAAGTCTGAAAATCCCCAATAGATTAAAACATTTTTTTAAAATGGCCAAAAACGTTAGCATGTTGTTAAAATATCAGGTTAACTCAATTTTTTATTTATTACTATAAAAAGATGAAAACATAACATGAATTTCTTTTAGAATTTGTTGCTAATCTACTTAAAACGTGAAAACTCATTTCCTATGGGGCATATTTGCTCAATATTTCAAAAACTATAGTTTATGAATACCAAAAATGCAAGCAGTAATGTCCTGAACGAGCTGAATTAAGATTCCTAAAATCACTGAAAGTGTGATTGACTTATAATGCGCCAAAATCATTATTGTGTGAATGCTTACTAAGCATTCAAATGACTTAAAGAGGATGTGAATAAAGGTAAAAGACAAAAGATGTTTGTGAATTAAGGAGCACATGAACATGTTTCTGGTAAGTTAAGATATTTTCAGATTTGTTAGCAGTTTTATTGAAATCAAAGGTTAAAGGACAACAGACGGCGGTTTCCGCTTCATTTCAACAGGAGGCTAACATCTGTCACACCGACTCGTCTCCGTCCACTGCGTGGTCGTCCGAGGTCCGCCCGGCTCTCGCGGCTGCTCCGCATTATACACCCCTGAATTGGTTGGAGGGGGGTGGGACATTAGTCGTCCGAGTCCGTGTCGTGGCGCCGCCTGTGGCTTTGTGCGGCATCAGCGGGGGCCTTCTTGTGCATGGCGGGGTGACTGCGAGCAGGGGACCCCCCATCGGAAGAGTCTGTGTCGTGTCGCTTATGTCGACGATGGGGGTGGGATGGCTGCCGCTCGGCCTTTGCACCCCCCCTTGAATGGCTGTCATGGGGTCTGGCTCCACTCTGACTGCGGTATGATGGATTATGATGATGGTGGTGGTCCTTTCTCTGTCTGGAAATCAAAAGGAAGCAAACAATCAATAAGTGGTGTGTGGCGGAGCAGCTGCCTTCACGAGGCTTCAAGGAGAAGAGGGGAAATGAGGAAGGGTCCTCCTCATCTACACCACAAATCTGACATTTTCAATGGCTCGCTTTTTAAACTCAAAGTCTGAAACTTGGATAAAGATTAGTCTGAGAGCGCCCTCTAGTGTTAGCATGCAGTTTTACAATTAAAACAAATGCTTCAAAGTACATGATATGAGCTCAGAAAAAATACTGTTTTGAGGTGATGCAATTAAGTACATTTACATAATTAAAAATAATAATAGATTAGATTAGAAATGTTTATTTAAAGTAATCAATCAAAACAAATTCAAAGATTATTTAAAAGGGAGCAGGAGGAAGCAAATGTATATAATCCCACAGCGGCTCTACTGTAACAGTTTCTTTACACGAATTATCATTATCCAGTTTATAACTTCTAATCAGTTATTTAAACCTTACCAACACAGATCCAGGTCATTAAGTATCAATAAGTAAGATGATTATGCAAGAACACATAACATGGAATGTATCATAAATTAAAAATAAGTGAAGATTATTTTTTTCTAGAAAAATCATTTATATAAATCACATTTTGGTACACTGAGTGGAGAGATTATGATTAAAGATCAACTAATTTAATCATTTACAGTAACCGATTAGGTCATTTTATTATTGTAATTATACGGTAATGCTGAGAAGTAAAAAAGTTGGTTCTCTTGGTTTATAAAGTTATCTCTGCTGTAAGGTCTGCAGACTTTGTTTTTTTAATAATACTTTGTGTATCTTTCAAAATAAGAGCTGCAAGTCAAACGGGTTAGATTGATTTATTTGGCTCAATAATTTTATTATAAAAACAAAAGAAAAACTACATTAAAACTAAAATATATAGATATATATCACATCTATTTAAGACATGAATTTATGATGTCATCGTCTTGACATTATGATTGTTCTTAATCATAAATAAAGATTTTTGCACTTAAATACACATTAAATCTATTAAACATAATGAATGATTTCAATTAATTGCTTAAAGGCGAGTGGAAAGAAGTGAATTTTTTAAAATCCCATCCTTATTATACAATGTTTAACTTTATTAAAAATCCTTTTTATGGTGTTTTAAACAACTAGCAGTTAGAACAATTAAAACAAAGTATGTGTGTGTCGGTCGGTGTGCGGAATTACTGTGGAATGGTCTGGAGAACCAAAACAAACAATGCGCAGACATGGAATTCTACTTTAAGAGAAACTGTTCTTAAAATACAAGAAGGATGAATCCAAAATCTACAATTTGTGATTCTGGAAAAATAGAAAATATAATTATGTGGAGTCTTATTGATTAACATGTGAAGAGTTGATAAAGGGATAATAGGTTTCTTCCTATCACATTTTTAAACATATATTTTTGTTAGTTTTTTTTAAAGTCTAAAAGATTTTTTTCAGCATTAAAGATGGTGTTTGTATTTTTAATTATTTTACATGTTAACCATAAATTTAATCTGAAATTGAAATACTCATCTATGACTTATAATTCTAACCATTTACAAAGATAAAATGTTTATTGATTATTATCAGAGGATATTATTGCACATTTCCATGAGGTTAAATGATTTTCTGCAGCATTATATTTATCTTCACAAACCTCCACCTTAACAGTCATAACCATGAAAGTCAGTTCAATCAGGATAATATTCCAAACTTTAATGTTTTTGTTCTTTAACCATATTTAGATGAGAGAATACATTTCTCATTTTTAAAGATTCTACATATGAAGAAAATGTCAAAACCTGTTTGAAACCTCACAATAAATAACTTTTTGTTTTATATAAAAACCCTTTTGTCACGTGGGTATAACTCGGGCTATCCCGAATTTCCTGAATCTGATCCTTTATGAGTTGAACAGGTTCATGTGAAGAATGCCACAAACCTTTTGCAGTCGTCGTTCGACTCTGAAGAGGAGGAATCCTGTCTTTTTCTTTTCTTCTTCTTCTCCTTTTTTCCTTTTTTGCTCTTCTTCTCTTTCTTCTTCTTCTTACTTTCATGTCTAAACGAAAGAAAGAGATCGTAAATGTTTATTCATCTACGCCCGTCTTACATAAAGTTGGATGAGAAACATCATCACAGAGGTATTTAAATACTGCGGTGTGTCACCTGTCTTCAGTTTCCTGTTTCACTGCACTCTCTGTTGTTGTTGTTGTTGTTGATGTTTCTTGGCGTCCTTCAGTATTATGATGCTAAAAGTAAAAAAAAAAAGAATTTTATATTACTGTATTTCTTACAATTACTTAGAAAACTGTAATATCTACTAATAAAATTCACATATTCAAATTGATTTTATTTTTTTTTAAATTCCCTATTTTCTTTAATCCAAAAAAAAAAAAATTTCTTTTTTCAAAGAGTTTCACCTATTTCCAGTTTGAAAAAAGTTTTTCTTACCCTAAAAAAATAATTATTCAGTTTAGGTAATTAAAATTGAATCAAATTATATTCAAATAACTCAGTTTCTGTCATTATTCTGCTAAAAAAATAATTAATTAATTTAAAATCCATATTTACCACTCATGTTTGACAGCTAGAAATGCAGTTTATGTGTAATAATGTTTCCATGTAAAAAATTAAATTGACTCACTGTAAAAATTTGCAGACCCATTTTAGCCGCCTCCTTCTCTTTCTGGGACAGCACCATTTTTCGTGACCCTGCACTTCAAGAGGGAAATAAAGATGGAGTCAACATAAACAAACGTCTTATCTTCTCTGAACAGCAGCTTGTGTTCAGCTCAACCTAAAACTGCAAAGAAAAGTCATCAAATATCCAAGAATATTGATCACCAGCCTCCCAATTAACAACATATTTGACTCATTTTAGGATATAGTCTCTGTTAACACACTAATTCATTATTTAGATAATTAATATTAACTTTTGTATTTTTTTTTAAAGTAAATAAATTACAGTTAATTTCAATTTAAAAAATGTTACAGGTAAAACAAATGTTTGTCTGCCCCTTTTACATTATTTGACTAAGAAAAGTTCATTTAAAGCAATAAAAATGGGAAAAAGAAAAAAGTTTTAATTTCCTTTAAGCTTATATTTTGTGTGAAAAAGTATCTGTCTAAACATAAATCTCACCTGGAGCTTCCCAAACCTGAGATACGATCCACGTTCTTCTCTTCACCATCGACCTCATCTCTCCGACAAACTTCTACAAGATCCTGGAGGAAAAAAACGAGTCAACTTAAAGGACTCGACAGCAATTCATCTAAACGTCCGGCTAGATACCTCTTTGGTAAGTCCTGTTGGTTGTCTCTTTATATTCTTATGGCCTCTAAGTTCAGAACAAGAAAAGCGAAGCGTCACTTTTTGGGTCCTAATCTCCAAAAAGGTACAGGAAAGAGATTTATGGGAGGGGGTACGCACAGGGCGGCCATCAGTGCCTCCTCCTCTGCTGCTCTGACTGCAGCCAGTTCCTCCTCTTTGGACAAAGGTGCTCCACCTTTCTTGTCTTTGCATACCAGGTCAGATCTTTGCCTTTCTGCCATCGGCCGACGGGAGCCATCAAGGAGTTTCCTGGAAAAAAAACGCAGAAGAGGTAAAAATTTGACTCAAAATTCAACTCTTTTATCTCGCTATTCTGGCTAAAGAAAATAAAATGATAAGATTTTTTTAACGTAAGGATTTAGCATTATTTATAATCACACTTTCAGCAATCTTGGAATCACAAAGTTCAGCTCATTCAGGACGTTACTGCTTGTGTTTTTAGTATTCATAAACTTGATCGTTTTTGAAATATTGAGTAAAATATGACATATTTTGGAGCTTAGCTAATAATTAAGCAATGAGCTAGATTTTTTGACAAATTTGGCATCTAAAAATGTAAAAACTTTAAAATATATATTTTTTGAGAGATGCTAGTTTCTTTTTATATTTTTGCTTTCTTTGACATAGTTCATATTTATTAAAACAAAAAGGTAATGAACGCAAATTCAAATTTCTTAAAGGCTAAATTTAAACAGCTCCTAGGTTTAGATAGAAAATTATTAGATAGAAAATGAGCCCAAATGGATCTTTTACTGTTAAAGGTTACCGACTTCTGGTTTAGTTTAACCACAAAATAAGAATATAAACTAAAACTTTCCTGATCATTTTAAGGTTTAATTTTATATTTAGGGAGAATTTTCTTCTCGTCTAGATTTCAAATGAAACTTTCTTTTGCAAAAAAAAAAAAGATAATTCCTGCGATAAATCTATTTGGCATCCAAAGGATTGTGTTTTTACACACATTTAAATAAAACCATTAGACTTATCCAGTATTTACTTTCTTAAAGTTCAAGTTTAAGACTAAAATTGATTTCAGATGAATGTTTTGTACTTCTTCCAGCTGTTTTTAGATGACCTGATCATAGACAAGTGCAGTCTTGTTATAAGACTATTTGATTTATTCTGATTCAACACAGAAACCAACAGTTTTCCTGTCATGTTAGAGTGAAATTCTGAGTGTTTGAGCCTCATTTTTGCTTTACTTTGCACTTGAAATGATGTTTTGTAGTTTATATTGACTCCTAAAAGCGTAAGCCTGCAGGCTCGGTTCGGTGAGATGTTCTGCCCCGTCTATGGTGGTTCCTACGTAGGGGAAATGCTGACCCGCTGGCAGCAGCGAGGGCACAGACAACGTGTCTGATCGGAGGAGGCATTGACTGCACTCTTTAGCTTTGATAAGAAGATAAATCGGGATCGATATCAACTTATTAGATCGAGCCAACCCTTGTGTAATGAGGAACTCAATATCAAAAGGTAGGAAAAGAGCCCAGACGTGTTTAAAAGCATCCGGAGCTATCTATCGTTCCTGGATGTGTGGCCCGCGCTGATAGCGTAAAATCGACTGCACGTTACGGACTCACCGAGATAATTTTCTCTGTGTTTATCGACCTTCACGTCATCCCAGTTGAACTGGTCTTGGCCTCCGCGGATGCCTCCAGATCTCGATGAACCAAACATCCTCAGAGAGCGAAAATAAAAGGAGAGATGCGGGGAGAAACGTGAAGTCAAGCTAGTTAGCTAGCTAGCTAGCTAGCAGCTACGTTAGCTAGCAGAGCTGCGTGGTCGGTGGAGGCCGTTAGCGTGGATTCATCCAGGAAGTTTAGTTTCACGGTTTCTACGAAAAAAAACTCGCTAGACTCAGTTTGATTAGACAACAACTTCTAAACAAACTAATAAAATACTGCAATAACGCGGTAAAGAGCAGAGCGTTAAAGCTCAACTCTCGCGTAGCTTACGGTTAAAAACACGCCCAAACTAAATATTTATTTTAAAAGAAATTTCTTCAAAAAAATACAGATACGAAATCTGCAAGTTATAAAATAAAAGCAATACACCGTTTTTCTCCTCTAACGAGCAATTCCTGCTTCTTTTGTTTATTTGATTTGGTTGCGTCCGGTGGCGCGCGTGGACGTAACCTGTTTGTGTACGTGATGACGTAGGCGTCTCGCGGTGAGGAGAAGGGCGGCGGAGGCAGAAAATGCTCCGAGAACCGTCTCCGGAATCAGACAAACCTGCCTCCCGATGTACATGAGACATTTTATCAGACTGTTTTCAGGTAGGAACGAGGAGATTTGTGTCTTTCTTTCCTCTTTCTGTTCGTTTTGTCACCTCCGTGTCGGAACTATTCATTCATTTGTGGAGACAGATTGTTGTCACGGAGCTGCAGGAAAAGATGGTGCCGAAGTTAAATCCAGTCAATTTGGGTTTTATTTAATTCCTGGCAGCATATTTATCTCAGATGACTGACATAACTTTTTAATGTTAGTATCAAAAACATCCAGAATCTTCTATTTTTGTTCATGTTCAACTTATAATAGGAACTCCTTTGTAAAATGTAATTTTTGGGGGAACAATTACCTCATCAATATTGTGTTTTCTTTTTTTTCTGCCTTTTAAAAATTAAGATATTAAATTAGCTTGTTAATACAAATCATTATAGTTTATAGAATTTGACTTAAAAAATTTTCCCTTTGAATATAAACGTATCTGCGAGTTATCACTAACATAATAATATTTAAAAAATAAAATGCAGTATTTAAAAATATAAACAAAAAAATACTTTAAGTATCTCTTATTTTTGAATTTTTGGTTAGTTGGACAACTTTTTGAACATTTTTACAGGATGCTGTTTAGAACAAAACAACCATAGTTCTGTTTTACACAGGATTGCAAATAAAATACGTTTTTACTACAGATTAACATATGTTTTAGCTAATAATAGAGACAATACCAAGGTAATAAATTCAAAGAAAATTGTCAAAAAAAACAAAACAGTTTATTCCTTTGCTATAATAATAAAACAGCTAAATTCAGATTATAAAGGAAATTAATATTTTTAGATATAAGATAATCAATTAATCTTCACTTAGAACATGAACATAACATTGATTAATCAATTCCACTGGTAAAATGATAATTTTTTAGGTTAAAAAAAATATATAATTTAACTAATAAAAACTGCATTTTATTCAGTTTAAATAACTTATGTCTTAACATTTTTTAGACCAAATTGAAATGTAAATCAAAAGAAAAAGTTATTTTGATGCCCAACTCAAAAGCGTTAAACAGTGACACTAAGCCTTTCTGGTTCACGGAGCTGCTTGTTCTTTGTAAGTTTAACAGAATTCACATGATTTTTATCTGGTTATAATTTGGATCACATGAATCTGGGTTTGTTTGTAGATGAGCTGATTGGAGCTACACGTTTCTCATTTCCTGTCAGACACTCTCAAGTAGAAAGGTTTATCTTAGGAAAACTGTAGAGGGGATTTCAGAGGCTGATCTTCTTGAATAAAAACTTATGTTCTGAAAAAAAAAAAGTTCTCTATGAGGAGAAATATCCACCAAACCTGCAGTTTTTTTTAAAATATATATCTTATATCGATGGAACTTTGGATTTTAAGTTTTGTAGTTAAATTAATATTTATTAATGCTGCCACGATTAATCGACTAATTGACGACTAATCGACTATTAAAATAGTCGACGAGCATTGTGATCGTCCAGCACCAAAAAATCCACTTTTTTATTTTTGAGTCAGTCAGACCAAAACTTTATCTTTTGTAAAAAATAATTCCTTGTTTCAGAATCCAACCTCATTCCATTTAAGTTTCGTTTTAATCCTAGAAACAAATGAAGGAATGAAGCTGCACAATTCATTACATTTTTAATAACCTATCATCGTCTTTATTTTAAGTTAGTTTAACTTTAATGATGGTTAAAATGTGTGTTTTACATCCACCCTACGCATGACCCGATTAGTCGACTAATCGGAATATATGTATGTATGTATGTATGTATGTATGTATGTATGTATGTATGTATGTATGTATGTATGTACGTATGTACGTATGTACGTATGTACGTATGTACGTATGTACGTACGTACATAAATATTTGAAATCCAAATAACACATTTTGAAAAAAAATATTGGTGTTTGGCCCAAAAAAAAAATCAAATATTCTTTTTTTTTAGATTTCTAAACTCAAAGTTTCAATTTCATTTTTTTTTTTTAGTTTTAAATATTTTTTCACTTTCAACTCTTTAAATTTTTTTTCAAATCTGAAAATTTTAGTTTGAAAACTTTTGGCCCCGTTGGGGCGGGGCTAACATGAAGAACCAATCAAAATCAATGAAGGTGGTAACTCCAGTCCCGGTGCATTTACTGACTCCTAGAGCTGTGATAATTACAGTCACAAAAAATGACTGTATTGTACTCTGTACTATCATAGTCTGAAGGTGTCCCAACACGGGTGTAAAAAGCAGTTTTACCGCGTACAAACCACACGTCCAAAACGCTGCTCTAGATTGTTCAAAACACCACTAAAGAAAGAAAAAAAAAAATCAAAAAAGTTTTCAAACTGAAATTTTGAGTTTTGAAACCTAAAAAATAGAATATTTGAAGCTAAAAACAATTAAGTTTATTGTAGAATAGCAAAACGTTTTGGACATTTTTTCAATATTCTTATGGCCCCAAAATAGCTCCATAGAGCTGCTTAATAAATCAGATTCCTGTGAAAGGCATCTGTTTCCATATATTTGTTAGTTGGAACTGGTTTAGGAGGATTTATGAAACTGATGCGTTCGGCAGGATTAAAGCAGAGTTTAGTCCCGTTTTTTTAAGTCTCTTTGTTGTTTTTGGTAAAGAATGCTTCACCTGAAGAGCGAGTTCAGCATATCCCTTTAAAATCCAGTGACGCAGCGGCTTTTTACTCAGCTGTTGTAATGTTTACAATGGAAAAAAAGAAACAGAAAGCTGAAGCTGACGTGGAGGAAGCAGCTCCACCCTGTCAGCGTCCCTCCCATCTGTTTGTAACTCCTGACTCAACAAACGTCCGCTCATTTTACTCCGTCTTCTCGAGCGCTGCGTCACTTCAGGAAAGGTAAGCAGGAAAAGTTGAGTTTGGTTTTATGTGAGGGGAACAACTGATTCTGACACTATTTGACAAGAAAGATACGAGAAAATAAAAAGATTAGAGACTCTTGAGGATTTTTTATAATAGTGTAGTTTGATGTTACAAACCATTTTGAGGTTTGTTTCTTGATTCTTTTTCTAAAATCAGTTTTTATTGAAAAACGACATAAAGATGAAGGCGATGATGATTGTTGGGGAGATGCTTCTTCCTCAGCATCGAGCGAGCAGAGCTTCTCTCTTTGGTATTTACAGTTCGGCCGGTTTCTGTTTCTGGAATTCCGTGGTTTGTGTTGGATTCCTCCTGACCCGGACTCTTTCCTCCACCTCTCCTCCAGCTATGGCTGGACCCAGGCCCGTGGTGTTCAGTGGCCCGTCGGGGGCGGGAAAGAGCACCCTGCTGAAGAAACTCATGAGCGAATACGACAGCGTGTTTGGCTTCAGCGTGTCCCGTAAGTCCTGTCATTGAGGATTTTCTCTGCAACTTTTTATAGTTTGTTATTATTTTGTGGGATTTTTGATGGTTTTTCCTCAGTAAAACCAGCTGTAAAGATCCAATCAGAAGTACCTTGTAAAGCTCTACTGTGAAAAATGTACTATTACTTTTGGTACCAAAAGCTAAAATAGTTTATTTATAGTAAATATTTTTCTGACAAAAAAATGTCCATAGGAAATGCCATGAGATCAAGCGATTACCCATGATTCCTTAAAACTATTCCTCGTGTTAAAAGTTTTGTTCTAAAGCTGATGACGCTTTTTAAAAGCATTAAATCTGTTCAAAAAGCTTTTAAAATTGTGTAAAAATCTTTCAATCCTAAAATTAATTGTTTTAAAAAAGCAGCTAAAAATAATCTCAGTCATGTATAAAATTGCCAATTTAAGCTATAAAAATAACTTTCTAAAGCTTTTAAAGTAATTTATATAACTCTTAAAAGCTTGTTAAAAGTTGAAATGAATGAGATCAATAGTGAGACCCAAAATTCTTGTTATGTCACGGACGATGCTGAGCATTCGGGTATCGATTCAATACTGGTAAATATCGCCGATATCGATATCAATGCCGATATTTTTCGTAAATGCGGCAGATATGACATTAACCTTAAAATATCACTTGTTTGTAAGTGACATGAATGTTTTTTTTGGTAAGTTTTCCCTTTCTAAATTACTTGATAAACATAAAAACAGAATTAGGACAATATTTTCAATTATATGTAAAAAAGTTTGTTGAAATTTAAACAAAAAGTGAAGAAGTAAATGAAAAACAGTCTATGATATAAAAATAAATCAAAATGATAAAATAAAACAACTGATAGAAATATAAATAATCTAACTTTTTAGTCTTTAAATAGAACAATAAAAAACGAGTAAAGTAACTTGTCAAAAACAACTCATCATTTAAATAGAGTAAAAATAACAACAATGCATTTCTCTTTCTTTGTTGCTGCTGAGTTTTCTCAGGACTGTCGAGAGCGGCGAGGCAGCGACTCCGCTCGGCGCACAGAAAAAGTGAAACAATCACAGCCGAAATGTAAAGATTTATAGTTTCCAGAAAGCCACACAGAGCCAATTTAAAAAAAAAAAAAGTTTGTCATCTTTAAAGACATAAATAATACTAAAAGATTTTAAAAACTAGATATATCGCATAATTTGCTATAGATTATTAGCTGAAGATGCTCAATTGATAGCTAAAAACACTTAAGCTGTTAACTTAAAATGCTGAAAACACTTAAGCTCATAGCTAGCTAAAACATTTGCGAAGTGAAAAAAATATCCTTAAAACAGAAAAAAGCCTAAATTAGCCAAAATAGCTAGCATGTAGCTGAAATATTAGCTAAATACCAAATTAGCCAAAAAAACTGAAAAAATGTCTAATTTAGCCAAAACAGCTAACATAAAGCTAAAATATTAGCTGAACCACCAATTAACCTAAAAAAAACTGAAAAAACCTAAATTAGTCAAAACAGCTAGCATGTTGTTGAAATTAGCTAAATGCTGAATTAGCCTAAAATACTGTAAAAACGTCTAATTTAGCCAAAACAGCTAGCATAAAGCTAAAATAGTAGCTAAACTCCAAATTATCCTAAAAAAACAAAACAAAAAAGCCGAAGTTAGCCAAAACAGCTAGAATATCGACGAAATGTTAGTTAAATGCCGAATTCCCCAAAAAAACTGAAAAACAATGAAAAATGTCTAATTTTGCCAAAACAGCTAACATAAAGCTAAAATATTAGCTGAACCACCAATTAACCTAAAAAAAAACTGAAAAAAAAAACTTAAATTAGTCAAAACAGCTAGCATGTTGTTGAAATTAGCTAAATGCTGAATTAGCCTAAAAAAAACTGTAAAAACGTCTAATTTAGCCAAAACAGCTAGCATAAAGCTAAAATATTAGCTAAACTCCAAATCATCCTAAAAAAACAAAACAAAAAAGCCGAAGTTAGCCAAAACAGCGAGAATATTGACAAAATGTCAGTTAAATGCTGAATTCCCCAAAAAAACTGAAACAATGAAAAATGTCTAATTTAGCCAAAACAGTTTGGGGGGCCGAGCCAAATGCAGAGGAGGGCCGGATCCGGCCCACGGGCCGTGGTTTGGGGATCCCTGTCCTAAAACAACTTGAGATCGATACTGTTGATATTTTTGCATCGATCCGCTCAGCTATAAATCATATAAAAAAAGACCCAAAAAGTGAAACAAAAGTGGCCACATAAATTATCCACCGAAAGCTTAAAATCTTCAGCATCTCCTGGAGTTGATTTAATAAAGGTTTGATCTCTTATTTCACCACAACTTAAAGATCTATCCTTCTTTTAAACTGGGTATTTTTTTGTCTTTGATAGCTACATCTTGATTGCTTTCAGCAATCACACATTGCAAATCTAGTTTACTGTCAACAGTAAAGCTAATGTTCTCTTTAACTCGTGAATGTTGGTTCAATCTTTCTATATTTGCTGTAAATAGTCTAAAAATAGATGTTTTCCTGTAAACAGACCTCATAATAACCAAATCCTGTCCTTCCAGATACAACCAGGAAGCCTCGACCTGGAGAGCAGAACGGCATCGGTACGGTTTCCGCACATCCTTCCTGGTCTTCCTCCTGCACGCTAACGCCTCTCCGCTTCTGCTCCAGATTACCATTACGTTTCCCGCGAGGAGATGCAGGCCGGCATCAACAACGGAGACTTCATCGAGAACGCGGAGTTCTCCGGGAACCTGTACGGAACGAGTAGAGCCGCCGTGCAGGCCGTCCAGGCCAAGAACCTCATCTGCATTCTGGACATCGACATGCAGGGCGTGAGGAACATCAAACGGACCGACCTCAACCCCATCTACATCTCCATCCAGCCTCCGTCTTTGGAAGTCCTGGTGAGGGGAAGCACTTTTTTTCTGAAGAAACTGTTGATATTTCTCACCAAAACAAGATTTTTCTGATGTTTTATGGCTACAGGAGGAACGATTGAGAGGCAGGAAGACGGAGTCAGAGGAGAGCATCCAGAAGCGTTTACGTGCAGCCAAAGCAGACATGGAGTTCAGTAAGTTTAAACCAAAACTGCAGTTCTTAAGGAAGGATTTACTTTAATAAGGGATTTTTTTTTTATAGGTAAAGAACCAAATGTATTTGATGTGGTGATTGTCAATAATAATTTGGAGGAGGCTTACGGGAGTCTAAAACAAGCTCTTCATGAGGTGAGTCATCTTCTGAGAGAACAGGAAAAAAGAGAGAATAGAAATGTGAGATAAGAAACTGGTTCAAACCAGAGCAGCAAACAACCGGAGAAGGTCTTTGTATGAGGATGAAGGACAAATTCTGAGATCAACTCTAAAAAAAACATTATTTAGTTCTGGGTAGTTCTGCCACAAACGATTATTTTAATAGTCGACTAATCATCGATTATTTTTTCTGATTAGTCGACTAATCGGGTCTTAAAGCAGACATCTTTACCATCATTAGCTTTAAACTAACTAAAAACTAGATACATGTATATAGCATTATATGCTATAATGCTAGTGTGAATGCTGTGAGCTGAATTTGGCTGCTGAACATGCTAAAATCAATAGCTAAAAATTCTGAAGCTGATAGCCAGCGAACATATTAGTTAAATGCCAAATTGGCTTAAAAAAATTTAAAAAAAAGCCAAAATACCTAGCTTGCAGCTGAAATATTATATAAGCTCTAAATTAGTCTAAAAAACTGAAAAAAGCCTAAATCAGCCAAAATAGCTAGCATGTAGCTGAAATATTAGCTAAACTCCAAAAATATCAAAAAACTTAATTTATCCGAAATAACTAGCATGTAGCTGAAATATTAGCTAAACTCCAAAATAAACAAAAAACTTAATTAGCCAAAACAGCTAGCATGTAGCTGAAATATTAGCTAAACTCCAAAAATATCAAAAAACTTAATTAGCCAAAATAGCTAGCATGTAGCTGAAATATTAACTAAACTCCAAAATAAACAAAAAACTTAATTAGCCAAAATAGCTAGCATGTAGCTGAAATATTAGCTAAACTCCAAAATAAACAAAAAACTTAATTAGCCAAAATAGCTAGCATGTAGCTGAAATATTAGCTAAACTCCAAAATAAACAAAAAACTTAATTAGCCAAAATAGCTAGCATGTAGCTGAAATATTAGCTAAACTCCAAAATAAACAAAAAACTTAATTAGCCAAAATAGCTAGCATGTAGCTGAAATATTAGCTAAACTCCAAAATAAACAAAAAACTTAATTAGCCAAAATAGCTAGCATGTAGCTGAAATATTAGCTAAACTCCAAAAAAACAAAAAACTTAATTAGCCAAAATAGCTAGCATGTAGCTGAAATATTAGCTAAACTCCAAAATAAACAAAAAACTTAATTAGCCAAAATAGCTAGCATGTAGCTGAAATATTAACTAAACTCCAAAATAAACAAAAACTTAATTAGCCAAAATAGCTAGCATGTAGCTGAAATATTAGCTAAACTCCAACATAAACAAAAAACTTAATTAGCCAAAATAGCTAGCATGTAGCTGAAATATTAGCTAAACTCCAAAATAAACAAAAAACTTAATTAGCCAAAATAGCTAGCATGTAGCTGAAATATTAGCTAAACTCCAAAATAAACAAAAAACTTAATTAGCCAAAATAGCTAGCATGTAGCTGAAATATTAACTAAACTCAGAAACAGCCTAAAAAACATAATAAGTGCCAACAGAGTCTAAAAAGCTAGCAGAATGCCATTATAACTTTCAACTTTACTACACTGACTTCATATAATGTAAAGTAACGATTAACCGATTATTTAAATTAGTCGTTGACTATATTAATAGTCCATTAGTCGGCTAATCGTGACAGTCCTATCTCTTGGTAGTGAACGTGAGGTTGGAAGTCTCCCTAGAGTAGTTCTGATGTTTGCCAGAATGGAAAGACTTTTTAACGAATGTCCTCAGCGGCGTCGTGTTTCCACTCTCAGCTAACATGAGGGCATGTCGGGGCAACCAGCGGCCCAGAGGGCACGGAGGCAGGTGTCTGCTGCTGCTCTAACAAGGCCGCTTATCCTCAGCTGGGCTCTCAAGGCCGATCAAACACAAATAGTTCTGTAGTTTTACCCAAACAGAAGTGCATCATCTGCAAACAGTCGGAAGTTTTAATGGGAAAATAAAGAGATTTGCATTTCTTAGACGTTCATTTTGTTTAGTTTGAAGCATTCTGCCTTTTTTCATGGAAGCACATAGAGATTTTTAGCTTGTTTCTAATAATTATGGCTTAGATATTTCCAATCAGCTGTGTGTGAAAATGAAAGTGAAACAATATATAACCTAAAAATTTAATCTCTTGATTGTTTCACACCAAACTCTATTTACAATTTCAATCGTAAATTTCTTCTCCTTAACAAAAAATATATATGACAGAATATATTTAACAAAAATAATATTTTAACATCTCCTTTGTGGACCTGAAGTCAAAGTGAAACTAAATACAAGCTGTAAAAATGCTTGTAAAACAATGTGACAGCTGTTTTGTGAGCTGACGCTAGCATGAGTATTTTGTACAAGACAGCACTTTTGATGGCAACAGATTTTACAGCGTGCGGTTTGTTGCTGTCTGAAGTTGCTAAAAGAAAACCAGTTTTTCAAAAAAATAGTCTAAACAATCTACTTCCAATTAATGTTCTTCAAATAATTAACTAATTATTTAAAGGTCATCCAATTATTAATCTTTGTGCTTTTTTTTTTTTTAAACCATGTTTTAAAACTATGTTTTAAAAAACAGAAATTGAAAGTCTCTTTAAATTTTTGCAAAAACTGTCACAAAAAAATGTTTGCATACAATTCTACGGAAGCCAAAAACAACATACCCTAGATTTTTTATTATCCAATGAGAGATTCATTATCTATTATTAAAAAAAATACTGTAGCGTCCCTTTCTTCCTCTCCCGCAGTGAGACGCAGAGACTTAACCTGTTTTAATTCTCTTTATGATGTGGTTAACAACAAAGACTGCTAAAGAAAACACTCTTAACGGTAGTTTTTTATTTATTAGTGGATATACGCTCTTCTGTCTTATTTAACAGCCCCCGTGTTTTTTTTCCCATCTCACCGCAGGAAAGGAAGAGAGGGACGCTTCAGTATATTCCTCATAATCACAAAAACTGAATTAATTTTCTTGTGATATTAAGATAACAGATCTTGTTATTACAAGTAAACTAATTTGTTTTCTTATGATTATGCAATCATGAGAAAACAAATTTTTGTTCTCATGATATTACGGTACTGGATCTCATTATCACAAGAAAACATAAATTTTTTTGTGATGAGATTGCGGATCTTGTTATCGCAAAAAAATTCCATTTTATTGTGATAATGAAATGGTGGATCTCGTTATCGCAAGAAAATGAATTAATTTTCTCATAACGAGATACTGGATCTTGTTATACAAAAAAGAATATTGATTTTCTTGTGAGAAGGAGATGGCAGATATCGTTATCACAAGGAAACAAATACATTTTATTGCGATAAAGAGATAATTTACCTCGTTTTCACAAGAAAATTAATTCATTTTCCCTCGATAAAGAGATAGTGGATCTCGTTATCGCAAGAAAGCATATTTATTTTCTTGTGAAAATAAGATAGCAGATATAGTTATCACAAGGAAATAAATTCATTTTTTCGTGATAATGAGATAATGGATCTCGTTATCGCAAGAAAATGAATACATTTTCTCATAATAATGAGATAGTGAATCTTATCCGAAAAAGCATATTCATTTTCTTGTGAGAAGGAGATAGCAGATATCGTTATCACGAGGAAACAAATACATTTTATTGCAATAATGAGATAATTTATCTCGTTATCACAAGAAAATTAATTAATTTTTCCTCGATAAAGAGATAGTGCATCTCGTTATCGCAAGAAAGCATATTTATTTTCCAGCGAGAATAAGATAGCAGATAAAGGTATCACAAGGAAATAAATTCATTTTTTCGTGATAATGAGTTAATGGATGCCGTTGATTGCGAGAAAACAAATTAGTTTTATCGTGATAATGAGATAGTGGATCTCGTTATCTCAAGAAAATGAATCCATTTAATGAATTTGTTTTCTCGTGATAAAATGGGAAAATGGTCCAAAAAAAAAAGTAAGGTAGAGCGTTTTTGGCTTCCGTATATAATTCATCGCTCTGTTTTCATTGTTCCAATAAAATCTTTCTTTATGATTCTTTCCTACTTTTACAATTTTACTCACTAAAACTTTATTTCCAGATGTCTGTGTCTCCAGGTTTGTGTTCACTTCCTGTCCACCTAAAATCACCTAAAATTTTTTTTTTTTTTTTTGCTTTTTAGGAAATCAAGAAAGTGAAGGAAGTGGAGGCCTCTTCATGAAACGCTGCATCTTTTTGACATATTTTAGTCTTGTCCAGTCACTCCTTTACATCTTGTTTTTGTACATTCCCTCAGATGGTTTGTGAAGCCACAACAACAACACGTCTGCCTCCAAAAACACCTTTTACAATCTCTAGGTTTTACCATGTTGGAGTAGCTGTTTCCATAATATAGTTTATTTTTTGTTTTTTAGATTAACAGAGTTAGTACACAAATATGTTTTACTTGAAGTACAATTCTTTTATCATCATGTAGACTAAATGAACAGCAGACATATTTTTCTATAGTAATTCAGTCCACAACTGTGTTTTCTTTTTTTGATCGTGTATCGATGTAGAAAAGTCAACCTTTTCCTCTTATTTTAAGATATTGAATTATTTTATTTTTGTATTAATTTGTTTGTGCTAAAATAATGTAACTACAGAGGAAGGTTTGCTTCCCGTCTACTTTCCAAAATATCGATGTCGCTTGGAAGTTTGATGCTTTTGTTGGTGCTTTAAGTGGAAATATTTTAAAAGTGTATATTTGTACAAAAATGTTGTGTATTTTCCTCACTTTGCAGCTTCATCTGTACAGTAAAAAGTCTTGAAGTCTAAGGATATGGCGACAACTTTATCTTTGTATACATCCTGTAAAATAAAGCACAGAGATTATCTTACCTGGAACAAAAGGAATGTGTCATATTTAAACCCACCCTTCAAAATTAGATTATATTTTAAAGTATTCAATGTCTTCTTAAAAACTAGCTTCATAAAAGTCGACATTTTGAAACATTTTAATCATTTTTTATAAGAATATTGAATTTTTGTGGCTTCGAAATGCATTAAAAACAAAAAGAGGGAAAAATTGCAATAAATATATTTATTTCAACGCTTTTAATCAGCCTTTTTTGTCCAAAACTACATGTGTACTTTACAATTACAATCCATTAGTGCTGTAATGACACAACATAAGCTGTAAATTACATCTAACAAAGCACACACTTGTAAGGGCAATAAAATAGTTCTGCAATCCTCCACTTCAACGAGTAAAAGTTCTAAATCCACCAAGTAAAAAGATTCATTTAAGCAAATTCATGCAGTCACACGTGATAAATATGTCGACATTTGGAAGGCGACGACCCGCCTCCCACATGTCAAGCAGAACAGATGAGAAAATTCTTGAATGACAAAAATAGCCATAAACCAGAAAATATTCTATAATTTGATCATCTGTGGGTTTAAGTGAAAAATCCACCAACCAGAATATTTTATGCTCAAAAACCCAAAAAGAAATAAACAAAAATGTTGAATTTCTTATCTTACTATCTGCAACCGATTTTCTGAAATTATAACAAAAACAACATAAAAATAATGGAAAATGACTAAATAAACTGTTTTATTTGACTTTTGTACAAACTTATTTCTATTGTCATTCAAACAACAAAATTAAATTGAGATTCATCTCAAGTGGAGTCGTAAAAATAATCGGTTTCTTCCATTCAAGGACCTGTAAATTTACAAGAATAGAGGAAGACCACAAAACTGTAAATCCAAGAGATCAAATCAAAGAAAGAAGTTTGTTTTTGCTCTTATATTTTGAAAGTTATCTTACTTTCTGCCTTTTGTACATATTAAAATGTCACAAATTGTTTAAAATTACAGTAGAATCTCAGTTAGACCAGGGATAGGCATCTGAAGGGCTGCCTTCCTGCATGTTTTCCAACATACCCACCTCTGGCACGTTCTGTCATTTTCACGTGATAATGCGACACTAGATCTCATTATCCCGAGAAAACAAATTCATTTTCTCGCGATAATGCGTTCACACCCGAACCAAGTAATCAGTCATGAGTGGGGCTTGAATATCTGGAAATCATGCAAATACTGCTGCCACATGCATCTGCGGGTCAATATTTATGATCGCTTAGAAGCATAGATTCAACAATTTTTGAAGCTTTTATGATCTGCAGCTGACATAAACTTGATTTAAAATTCCCATCTGTTTTAATCTGTTTTAATCTTACAAGTTTTTACTGTAAAGACTCAATTGTTTCCATAAAAATTTGTTGAAAACTTTTTTTTGATCGACTTCTTTAACACCCGAGGCGTCGCCGGTGACGCTGAAACACAAAATCTTTGATATACTGTAACTTTCCAACCGTTAACACGATAATTCAAGCAGATTTTGAATAAAAAGCGGCGAGAAAAAACAAATTCATGTTCTCGGGATAATGAGATAATGGATCTCGTTATGTGAAAACAAATTCATGTTCTCGGGATAATGAGATAATGGATCTCGTTATGTGAAAATAAATTCATGTTCTCGGGATAATGAGATAGTGGATCTCATTATCACAAGAAAACAAATTCATATCCTCATGATAATGAGATAGTGGACCTCGTTATCATGAGAAAACAAAAAAATTTTCTTGTAATAGTGAAATATTGGATCTCGTGATCACAAAAAACATTAATTTTCTTGAGATAATTGATCTCGTTATGAGGAAACAAATTAATTTTCTCACGATAATGAGGTAGTGGATCTCGTTATCACAAGAAAACACATTCATTTTCTCGATCTATGTAATCTCGTTATGAGGAAAGAAATTAATGTTCTAATGATAATGAGGTAGTGGATCTCATTATCACAAGAAAACAAATGCATATTCTCATGACAATGAGATAGTGGATCTCGTTATGAGAAAACAAATACATTTTCTTGTAATAGTGAAATATTGGATCTTGTTATCACAAAAAACATTAATTTTCTTGAGACAATTGATCTCGTTATGAGGAAATAAATTAATATTCTCACGATAATGAGGTAGTGGATCTCATTATCACAAGAAAACAAATTCATTTGCTCATGATTATGAAATGGTGGATCTCGTTATCACAAGAAAACACATTCATTTTCTTGTGATAATGAGTCAACCGTTAACACGATAAATCTGCTGGAATTATTGTGCAAATGGGTGAAAAGTTACCGTAAATCAAAGAGCAAACACTGAAGCTCCGGTGTTAAAGGTTCAAACTGGAATGATCTGTAAAATCTAGCCCACATATCTTTCTTTTTATGAATGGAGAGACATTTCCTGAAGTAGAAAAGCTCCTCTTTAAGACTACAAGGGTTTTTTATTTGATATTTTTTACTGGTTTTGGTAGAGGTTATCTTTGATTTGAAGAGTGACGGGGTTTCCGACGGACGTGTAACCGTAAGTTTGAGTGGACACTTTGGTTTTGAAGCTCCGCTGGCCGCCCTCGACCCTCTGCACCTCGGAGCAGTACGAGGGCTGGACCTCCAGTTTGGCGTGGCTCACTTGGATCGGGACTCTCCGCTCCGGCCGGCGTCGGCTCTCGCCGCCTTGTGGGAGAGGAGACGCGAAAAGGCTTCCGGAGAGCTGCTCCTTGAAGCGGCAGAAGAAGCCGCTCCTCTGCCTGGGCGCGGCGTCGGGCCGGCCCACGTTGAGGAGCACCGGCTGCCCCACCGTGGACCCCCCGATCTCCCGTTGGAGCACGGAGACCTCGCAGGGCTTTTCCTCAGCGCCCTGGCGGGAGCCTGAAGACCTGTACGTCTCTCCTTCCTCCGGGACGTAATCCTCCAAGTCCTCCAGAGTCAAAACGTGCTCTCCTTGTTTCAGGGCGATGGGTTCAGAGTTCTCCTCATCCGACTCAAAGATGACCGTTTGATCATCCAGGTCTTCACTGTCCGCCTCACTTAGAACAGACGACGGCTCGCTCGCTCCTCCGGCGCCAGCGGGAGCCTCGTCTTCCTCCTGAGGCAGCAGGTCGCTGGCGTCTTCCTGCACGAGGGCCCGCTCCACCAGCTTGTTGTTGGAATTGTTGGCGTTCGGGTTGTCCCGGGACCTCCTCGCCCTCGCGGACGCGGCGGAGCAATCGGACCCCGCCGGTGAAACCCCTCTCCTCCTGGACAGCCGGGGGGACTTGTTGACCTTGTACTCGATGACCTCCTCCACTTCCACCCACCTGGGCTTGCTCTCGGCGCCCGCCGCCTCGGTGACGTAAAGAGTGGGGATGGTGGTCTTCCTCGGGGCGGGCATCCTTCTGGGCCGGCCCGACGGGGGCTCGGGGGTGGACGTCTCGGAGCGGTGCGCGCCGGCTCCAATCAGAGCGGGCGAGCGGTGTCTCCTCATGCGCGGGTTCTTCACCACAGTGGTAATGGTCTCCTCGCTGCAAGAAGAAGGAGGGGGAGGAGCTTCAGACGGATCTGGAACAAACTGTTTGCACATTTCACACCGCCGGCTCGAGCTGGAAGACTCATAAATCACACGTTCACACAATCAGACGTCCCAGTCATGGAAACAGCCCCCCCCTCATCATCCCTGTGGCAGAATCGCATTCAGGCTTTAGATGCAACACAAAGCACGAGCTATAAACCTGCTATAAATACAGTTAGAGCTTCAAACGCTGATTAACTCAATATTTACTCACTAACCAGATAATGTTTTAACAGTCAAATAGAGATTCTCCTGCTACTTTCTGTATAAATTTTGGCAGGTAAAAACTCAATCACACTGTCAGATTTATGCAATCTGGGTGTCAAAACCTTCATTCAGGACGTTACTGCTTGTATTTTTGGTATTCATAAACTTTATAGTTTTGGAAATATTAAGCAAACTATTCTGTGCCAAAAATGAATGAGAAAGTCTTCAAATTTCATTTTTTTTTTTAAAGTAGATCAGCAACAAACCTTTAAATATATTTATGGGTTATTTTTTCATCTTTTATGGTAATTTAAAAAAAATGTGGAGTTTACCTAAAATTTTAACAACATGCTAATGTTTTTGGCTAATTTGGAGTTTAGTTTCTATTTTAGCAATTGGCTAACATTTTTGATTAATTTAGTTTACACAGGAATTTTAAGCTATTTTGGAGTTAAGCTAATATTAAGCAATTTCCTAGCTTTTTTGTCCAATTTGGCATCTATTGAGGTTTTTTTATGCTAATTTGGAGCTTAGCTAATATTTTATCCATATGCTAACGTTTTTGGCTAATTTGTTATCTACTAAAGTTTTTATAAGTTAGATTAGAGTTTAGCTTCTATTTCAGCAACATCTTTGACAAATTTAGTTTACTGAGGAATTTTAGGCTATTTTGGATTTTAGCTAGTATTTAAGCAATGTGCTAGCTTTTTGGCCAATTTGGCATCTACTGAGGTTTTTTATGCTAGCTAATATTTTAGCAAAATGCCTACATTTTTGGCTAATTGGTAATCTATTAAAGTTTTATAGTTTAATTAAAAGGTTAGCTTTTATTTTAGCAGCATGCTAACGTTTTTGATTAATTTAGTTTACACAGGAATTTTAAGCTATTTTGGAGATGAGCTAGTATTCAAGGGTAACCAAACCCTAAATCAACTTTTTTGGGAGTTTTGACATCTATAAATGGTTCTTTAAAACTGCTGTCTGTTGGTCATTGCCGATTTTGGGACAAATTAAAAGAAAATGGTTTAATTCTTGAAAATATAGTCAAAAACTGTGTTGCCCCCAACAGGTTGAAACGAGGTATTACAGTTGAATTTTGTGATTGGTCAAACCATGTTAGTTTCAGAAGTTTGACGTCATGATCTGCAGCTCCAGTAATGATAACAGTCCTGTCCCCAAGCCCCGCCCCTCTCACTGGATTTTCAAATTTTGGCTGTGGGTGGAGTCAGCTCCAGCGTTTCTGTTTGGTTACCCTTTATTCAAAGTGCAAGCTTTTTTGGGTAATTTGGCATCTATTGAGGTTTTTTATGCTAATTTGGAGCTTAGCTAATATTTTAGCCATATGCTAACGTTTTTGGCTAATTTGTTATCTACTAAAGTTTTTATAAGTTAGATTAGAGTTTAGCTTCTATTTTAGCATCGTCTTTGACAAATTTAGTTTACTGAGGAATTTTAGGCTATTTTGGATTTTAGCTAGTATTTAAGCAATGCGCTAGCTTTTTGGCCAATTTGGCATCTACTGAGGTTTTTTATGCTAGCTAATATTTTAGCAAAATGCTTACATTTTTGGCTAATTGGTAATCGACTAAAGTTTTTATATGTTAATAAAGAGGTTAGCTTCTATTTTAGCAACATGCTAACTTTTTTGACAAATTATGTTTACTGAGGAATTTTAGGCTATTTTGGATTGTAGCTAGTATTTAAGCAATGTGCTAGCTTTTTTGTCCAATTTGGCATCTACTGAAGTTTTTATGCTAGCTAATATTTTTGCAAAATGCTTACATTTTTGGCTAATTTCTAATTGACTAAAGTTTTTATACGTTGATCAAGAGGTTAGCTTCTATTTTAGCAACATGCTAATGTTTTTGATTAATTCAGTTTACTGAGGAATTTTAGGCTATTTTGGATTTTAGCTAGTATTTAAGCAATGTGCTAGCTTTTTTGGCCAATTTGGCATCTACTGAGGTTTTTTATGCTAGCTAATATTTTAGCAAAATGCCTACATTTTTGGCTAATTGGTAATCTATTTAAGTTTTTATAGGTTAATTAAAAGGTTAGCTTCTATTTTAGCAGCATGCTAACATTTTTGATTAATTTAGTTTACACAGGAACTTTAAGCTATTTTGGAGTTGAGCCAGTATTTCAAGGGTAACCAAACCCTCAATCCACTTTTTGGGGGGGTTTGACATCTATACATGGTTCTTTAAAACTGCTGTCTGTTGGTCATTGCCAATTTTGGGACAAATTAAAAGAAAATGGTTTATTTCTTATATATAAATATAGTCAAAAACTGTTTTACCCCCTACAGGTTGAAACGAGGTATTACAGTTGAATTTTGTGATTGGTCAAACCATGTTAGTTTCAGAAGTTTGACGTCATGATCTGCAGCTCCAGTAATGATAACAGTCCTGCCCCCAAAGCCCCGCCCCTCTGACTGGATTTTTTAATTTTGGCTGTGGGTGGAGTCAGCTTCCAGCGTTTCTGTTTGGTTAACTCTTTATTCAATGTGCAAGCTTTTTGGCTAATTTGGCATCTATTGAGGTTTTTTATGCAAATTTGGAGCTTAGCTAATATTTTAGCCATATGCTAACGTTTTTGGCTAAATTGTTATCTACTAAAGTTTTTATAAGTTAGATTAGAGTTTGGCTTCTATTTCAGCAACATCTTTGACTAATTCAGTTTACTGAGGAATTTTAGGCTATTTTGGATTTTAGCTAGTATTTAAGCAATGCGCTAGCTTTTTTGGCCAATTTGGCATCTACTGAAGTTTTTATGCTAGCTAATATTTTTGCAAAATGCTTACATTCTTGGCTAATTGCTAATCGACTAAAGTTTTTATACGTTAATTAAGAGGTTAGCTTCTATTTTAGTAGCATGCTAATGTTTTTGACTAATTCAGTTTACTGAAGAATTTTAGGCTATTTTAGAGTTTAGCTAGTATTTAAGCAATGCGCTAGCTTTTTTGGCCAATTTGGCATCTACTGAGGTTTTTATGCTAGCTAATATTTTAGAAAAATGCTTACATTCTTGGCTAATTGCTAATCGACTAAAGTTTTAATTAAGAGGTTAGCTTCTATTTTAGCAGCATGCTAACTTTTTTGACAAATTTAGTTTACTGAGGATTTTTAGGCTATTTTAGAGTTAAGCTAGTAATTAAGCAATGTGTAATTTGTCATCTACTGAGGTTTTTTATGCCTATTTGGAGTTTACCTAATATTTTAGCAACATTCTAAATATTTTTGAAAAATTGGCATGCATTAAGGATTTTTAAGCAATTTTACAACAATTTTTTCATAAATTTATGTAATCTTCAGCGCTCTTTCATAGTT
The DNA here is from genome assembly GCA_003999625.1 of Oryzias javanicus. Classification (NCBI taxonomy): domain Eukaryota; kingdom Metazoa; phylum Chordata; class Actinopteri; order Beloniformes; family Adrianichthyidae; genus Oryzias; species Oryzias javanicus. The sequence goes on along the minus strand of CM012453.1, from coordinate 32,149,046 downwards.
TTTTAATGACATTTCAAGTTTTTTAGCAAATTTAATGTTTTGCAGCAATTAAAGCAAACTGTGCCACCTTTTTCATTAAAAAGTTGCAGCAACTACTTTCAGCAAAAAGCCTTCACACTAGCATCATCGCAGGTAATCCAACTTTTCTAGTTTTAAAATAAATTACGGCCTAAATCTTTCTTGCATCCGTGCAAATCAACAAACAATCCCACTTACATGATGATGGTCTTCTTTGGGATTTTGGTTTCCTGCTCAGTAACTACACATAAAACAGAACAAATGGTTTATCAGAAAAGTGTAAAAACCAATCTATTTGCTGTTTAAATGTTACTTTTTCATCTTTTTACAAGAACGACGCAGTAAAGACAGACAGGAGCAGAAAGACTTACCTTCAATGACGATGGCTTGCTCGCCAGTTCGAGTCGCAGCTGAGGGGAGGATTAAATCAGCCGCACACTTGGCGCTGCCCAGACGGTTAGACAGCTGATAATAACAGAAGGAACATCATTTCAGAGCCATAAATATGACTTTCTGCTGCTAATTGATGAAGTGTCTGCAAATAAAACATAAGGTGTGAGAACATTTATAGAACTGCTGTCAAATCTTCCCCTGACAACCAACAAACTAAACAATTTACCGAGAGTGTTTTTGTTATTTAAAATATTCAAGTCAGTTTTTTCAGATTTTAGTCGGTTTTCTTTTTTAAAACACAATTTCACACGCTTGAATTTTAGTATTTGAATTTTTAAACGTCCATGTTTTATATTTGCTGAAGGTTGATAACTCAAAGCTCATTCATCTGTATTCAAATAGACCTTTATTTAAACCATTAAATGTTGACGCTGTTTTTTTTTTCCACACATTTTGTTCCCAGTAAAACCCAGTATATTATTTTATGAATGTAGTTGAAAAATAATTTAATTTGATTAAAAAAATATTTGATTACAACAAGTTATATCTAAATGAAAACAAAACTAAATTTTACGGGAAATAGGAATAAAAATGTTAAATAACATCTAAATGGTACAAAAATTCAGTTTATTAAAGAAATAAAGATTTTAGGTGTAATAATAACAATATAATATATATAATAATAATAATAATAAATTACATAAAACACAAAGTTTATAGATCTATGGGTATTTTATTTTAAATTAGTGATGCATTTATACAAAAGAGTTTGTATTTTATTTACTGTTCATTAGTCATTCTGTATATTTAATATTGTGCAGAGAAATGCAGGAAAAGCTATTATTGAATCCTCGGTTAAATAACAAAAAAAGCAAACAGAGAAGAGTCTAACGAACCAACCAACTCTTTATTTAGTTAAACTAAAACGTAGAAATGGCAGGACATTGTTTATAGTAAAGTATTAGAAATTATTTACATAGTTAAACATAATTTAGTTTAAAAAAAAATAAATACAGATAATATTTACTTAATACGGAGCCCCTAAAAAAACTGAAGTAAAAAAAAAAATGTTATACTTAAAAAGAACATTTTTTTTTATTTCAATGCCTCTTTAGGGGCTACGTAACTTTCAGAGTTAGTCCGTATAATTTAAGAAGTATTTATTACTTTGAATAGGTTAAAGTTTGAACTAATGTTAAGACAAGATGTGTTAAAGTTCTGAAATGATGGAATGAACTGAGTGATGATTTAAATTAAATACTTTGTTTGCAATTAAAAAAAAGCTTAAAGTATAACTGACTAAAAAAACAAACGTAAAATAATTAAATTTACTTGTATATATGTATTTGTAAAGCATTGTTTTTTATTTGATTGGATCTATTTTTCTTATTAAACTGATCAGAATGAAGATTATCAGGTATTGAAGGAAAGGCACCAAACACACTTTGTTCCTTTTTTATTGGCTGTTTGTTTAAACAACATATTATGTTATAACTGCCAAACCAATAAACCTGAACTTATCCTAATTACATCATTAATCAAATGACTATATATGTGTCACAGATCATCTTTTGATCAATTTTTTAGGTGTCCCCAGTGATCTTTAATTAGGAATGTGCCGTTTTAGCCACATAAATTAAAAAAACTGTTGTTTTCTGGGACATAATTTCTGCAGAACATTAGAAATTCGTCTCTGAATAGTCGGTGCAACCCCTCTTCCCGTCCCCCATTTCTCCGTTTACATGCTCTCCCTCTAGCTTACAGCCCTCACACCCTAACATTAGCCGGGCAACAAAATTAGTGAGCAATTTTGGAGCTTTCTAGTCGTGCAGTTTAGAGCCAGAAAAATAAGACGTGTCTGGAGCTATTTGTCTGTAAGTGGATTTGTGGTCTACAAATACAATCTTTTTTCTTATAAAATACAACTTTATTTTTTTCCTGCTCTGGATTCACAACAATTTGAATAAAGAAATACTCAGAAGTGTAATTTTGAGCTTAATGTTCTTTAAATACATCCTTCATCATTATTAAAAACACAATATTAATTGGAGTGGGTCCTTTTAAGGTACAAACCTCACACTCGTAGTGCCCAAGGTCTCTCTCTGTCACGTTTTTAATGACCAGAACCAGAACTCCACTGCGGAGTTCACTGTAGGTCTGATACTTCTCCTGGTCCGTTAGCAGCCTTCCCTCCTTGAACCACCTTAAATAAAATAAATGACAGATGTTTTTAAAAGAAAAGACGTGTAAGTAAAATCAATTATTTAACAATAACAACTCAGAGGGGTGTACCTTATTTTGGGACTGGGGGCACTTTGTATAACACAAGTAAACTGAGCATCTTCACCGGCAAATAACACAGAATTCTTCATCTTCGTCACAAAACGAGGCGGTACTGGAAGAAATATGACATGTCGGAGACAAATATGACTGAAAACAATAACCTAAATGTTCATCAGTTTGTTTCTTTTGTTTTAGAAAAATCCCAGCTCTGTTGGAGTTCTGTTTATTCTAAATTCATCCACATGATTTATTTTTTTAAAAGAATTTAGAATGTATTATAAACAAAAACATCCACGTAAAACAAGGATGTACAATCCTCATTTTTCAATTGGCAAAAAACAACCAATCAATTAGTGCAACAATACTAATACATTTTATTATATTTATATTTTATATTTATTTTACTACAAGATTAGTAAATTTTTTAATTTTTTTATGTGATGCTTTTAACTACAGCTACAAATAGTGTGTGTATATATATAAAAGGATATTATAATATTATATATATATATATATATATATATATATATATATATATATAGTAATATCCTTTTCTTTTCTTACTTAATGGTGTTTTTATTTATTCAATTATGTATCCTCATCACTAAAACAAATTCCTCGCATGTGTTAAATCGTACTTGCCAATAAAGTTGCTTCTGGTTATGATTCTGAAATCAAATGTAACATTTATTTTTTCTGAAAACCAATAGGAATCAGCAATCGTGGTAAATATACTGTTACTTTTGACAAAAAGCTAAGTCAATTACATATAAATAGCATACGTTGTCAATCTTATTTGTATTTGCTTTTTTAAAAACAGTTTGTCAGCAAATAAGATAAATGTGATAAAGTACCCTTTATTGATGTAAGTTTATGCATAATTAGGGATTTTCAAACTGTTAGCAGACAAATTTATAAAGGCTAAAATACACAAAAAACTGTTTTGGGTAACCTCAGTTATTTCTTTTTATATCTTTAAGCGGAATCCGTCAATTTAAATTGTGTAATTTCTAACTACAGTATTCTATAAGTCACAGTTTTTTTCCATAGTTTAGCCAGTACCAACTTATTTGTGATTATTTATTTTTCTTTTTACATTTTTCTTACATAAGTAGCCTCACATAATTCATTATTTTCCCATGAACAACCAGTCACCCTTTAGCGGCTGTTTCTGCTACCAACCACTAGAGGGCAGTGTGTGCTTTTTTTTATATCAGTATTTGCTACTGAAAACAGAAATGGAAGACAATCTGATTGTTTTCCTCTTAAACTTTGACATTTTCCTTAAGTACATCAAAACATTTATTGTTCTTGTTGAAAAACTTGATGGGAGCTCCTCCCACACACAACAGGAGCATCTTGAAAACCTTTTTGGACAAGCATTGAGCATCCAATTTGAACTGTGTCAAAAGAGGCAGTAGATGCAAGTTTGATGCGTGAATCACGTTTTGTGTGAACGCAGCGTTACGCTGGGCATGGTGGGTTTGTTCTGAAACGTCAGACTTTTCTCCTCCGGTGTGACTTATGATCCTCTTCTGAGTTTTTCTGCTGCTCCTTTACCTTGAACGGTGATCTTTCCAAGCGTGCTGGCGTTTCCAGCTGAGCTCATGGCGAAGCACATGTACTGGCCGGAGTCGTCAGCTGTCATGTTATCCAGGATCAGAGTGCAGGAGCCGTCGGGGTCTTCAATGATGATGTGATGAGGGTCCGCCTCCACTTGACGACCATCTACGTGTCCAGCAAGGAAACAAGCACATCATCTTATTACCAAAACATATTATATAGGGATGTGAATCTTACAACAAGTCACGATTCGATTCCAATTCCGATTCTTGGGGTGCCGATTCTGAAACGATTCTCGATTCAGACATTTAAAAAATTTGATAAAGAAATTGAAAGTATTTATGATACTGTGCAAACTTATATTATTCAGACCCTCCAGGATTCTGCTGCAGATTTTTATGATTGTTGTGGCCAGAAATGGCCGATGTTGCAGCAGCTTTTGTAAAAAGTTGCAATGAGTTTGAATATATACATATTTTTAAAAGCGCCTAAAAATTTTAATTATGAAATACAAATCATATTCTCATGTTCCAATTCTTTTTATTATGACACATGCACAAAGTAAATACAGCACAGCATCATCCCCTTGAGCTGTCATTGAACTTGAATAGAACTGTCAAACATAAAATGAACTTTGGTCTTTCCTGCTAACATAACCCAAATATGTGTTGATTTAAACATATTTTAGAATGAAATATTTCCAGATTTCCACATTTCCAGTGAAAAATCATGAACTTAAAAACATCAACAACAGATGAATCCTCAGATGTTTTCAGAATCTTCCTCTTTATCTATTTCTAAAGCATCAGTGCTGAGTTGCTGGTAGAAGAAGACAAAGGCTTTGAGGAGCTGATCTGGTTTTATTGATCTGCTCTGTTTTAAAGAAGCTTCTCTCAGGTGTCTGTAGGTTTGTTGTGGAGAAGGTTCTAGATGGAATTCTTTTCCTGCAGACTCTAAATTCTTCCTTTACATTACCAGTTAAAGTGAAATAGTTCCAGATTTCCAGAGTCTCTCTGTATTTCTCTTCATACTCGTTACATGTTGTACAGCAGCTGTGTCCCGCGTAACATAACAGACTGATCTGTACCTGCGCACCTTCACCCCCGCGTGCACGCAGCGCATGCTCACCTGCGGGGTGACCGTTCACGCGCGTTATGAAGAGAAAAAGTGTGAGAGAACGATAATTAAAGAGAGCACGGCCGAGTCGGAAGGGAAACGGTCACGTGATCATCCATGACTGTTGTCACGGTAGATTGATCTCAATAAAGTTGCGGTGAAAATAAAAAGCTGCAAGGTGCGCAACAAGTCTCGGGGTTTGATTGGATTTGCATTAAAAGTTGTTATCGAAACATCATGAAATCCTGGAGGGACGAATGATTTCAACAGCATGAAGGCAGAGAAAGACTTTTCAAACTTTAAGCTCCGGTGATGCACGAGATATGAGCGAGCATTTGAGGTGTTCCCGAAGTGTCTGATTTAGCAGATTTTACACACTGCACGTCATGTCAAGCTCCTTACCCCAGGATTTGTGGAATCCGAAGTGAGCCCATACATTTGCCAATTTATAACGGGACAGGAGGAATCTTTTTTCTCTCGTGTTGCGTAGCGCGCGCGCTCAGTAAGCTCCGCTCGCCTCTAGAGAAAACAAACTACGGTAGCCGTTTCGGGACAAACATTACGGCTTGCAAGTAAGCTAGCAGGTTCGAGCCATTAAATAAAACATATAAATGCAGGAATATGGCGGGAGGGGGCGAATCGATTCTTGGATATTTAGAATCGATTCTGAATCGTTAAAAATGAGAATCTAGATTCGAATGTGAATTGATATTTTCCGACACCCCTACATATTATATTATTCCATGAAATGTGCAAAAAATCCCACGAATGCTTTACCTTTGTACCAGGTGATGACAGGTTTGGGCACTCCTGTAGCTTTGCAGGCGAGCTTCACCGTTTGGCCCAACTCTGCCGTGCAGTTCGCCAAAATTTCTACAAAATCAGGAGGATCTGGGGAAAAAAAATGTTTCAAATGCTCACAAAACTTTTGACAACTTTACAACAAGCTTGTTGCTCTAAAAGTTTATATTAAAATAAATGTAAGAAAAAGTTATAGAAAGAATAACAAAAACTTAAAGCCGTGAGGGACCCACTGCTGCCTTTGCCTTCACCCTCGCCGCCCATATTTGACCCAGGCAAGTCAAAACTACACACTTTTTTGAAAATAGTAGCTTTTCTGTAGGTTTTATCTCCATAGCAACCATTTTATGTTCTGGTCGCCTGGAGATACCGAACAGATCTATGTAAGTTTCAGAAGAATCGGTCAAAGTAAACTTTTGAATTTCCTTAGCAACGGAGGTTATTTGCTTGCCACGCCCACATTACTAACAAGTTCGTATCCTGTGATATATCATTTTGCTCAGCTCTAGCTAGGGATCCATGCAACAGTTTTTTTTTTACATTATTCCGTTAAAAAATGTGCGAGTATTAGGAGATTGCCAATTTTGTGTTTGTTATGAAACAATTGAGAAAATCCGTGGAGCGAGTTTTGTTTGTAGCTGGATCTAAACTACATCGCTTAAACAAAAGCTTCTTTTTACCACATTGTGTGAAAAGGTGAAAATCTCATATTTTGCCTAAAAATGGCCGCCATGTTGCCATCCCTTCCCTTCTTTTAGATATCTCCAACACGTCTGTTTTAGTTTTGTTAATGTATTTTGAAATATATTAATTTTTTGGCTCCATGAGCAAATTTGAGCCTTTATTTACTTATTTTTTTTTTCAGTTTTGCTCGCCGTGATGTCACCATAGGGGGTCAAATATGCCCCACATTCAGGTGTATTTTTGCTCAAAGGTGCAGAATTCTTTTCTGCGTGTGTAAACAATATGGTGTCTATTTGACTTACTCCATGCAGGCATGCTGAATCGCTGCTGCAGTTCTCTGAAGTCCCTCAACCACGAGTTCTTGATGGTAACAGTCCGGGCCTGTAACGTGTATTTCCTCACAGAGTCCTCCCGCTCATGCCAGATCTCGAAAGCACGGTCGTCGCCCTCAACCGTCTCGTTCACATCGATGTTATTCAGCTGCAACACGATCAAGAGGATCAGAGTCAGTGTTTGGGCAGATGAACATAAGAAAGGAAAGACATGGTGCTTACTTTCATCATGTTCTTAAAAACGTAGGCTTGTGTATCAGTGTTACTTTCTCTCTTAGGTTTGCAGATGATGCAGTAGTTTTTAAAGAGGAAGACGTGGCGATGGTGCCCCCTGGAGGACGACCGGATTCCAGGAGCTCCCTCCCACACTTGGAAAGGTCCCTGGAGGAAGAGGAACACCTGTCGTGAATTAGCGGTCAAACACAACACTGTATCCCTATTTGCCCCTCCCCCACAGGCTGAGCACCTGCTAGATGCCCCTCCTTCCCCTCTGCTGCCCTTGCCACCCTATGACAAAGTCATTAAAAAAAACCAATTTTTTTCAAAAAGCAGCTTTTCTGCTAGTTTTATCTCCATAGCAACCATTTTATTTTTAGGTCAGCTGAGCGTGACGAACAGATCTATGTAACTTTTGGTACAATCGGGCAAAATACATTTTTGGATTTCCTTGGCAACGGTGGTTTTTGTTAACCACGCCCACATTATTAATATTTTTATACTGTTTGTCATGTTGTTTTATTCATCTTGAGCCAAGAATTCATTTATTACATTTTCACAACATTCTGGTGAAAAAAAAAGTGGGACAAATTGATAAACACCCCTTTTTTAGGTCCCTGGAGGAAGAGGAACTCGAGTGGTGCATTAGCGGTCAAACACAACACCAGTTAAAGCACCGAAATGTGTTGTATGCCTTCCCTATTTGCCCCTCCCCCACTGGCTGAGGAGCTGCCCCTCACCCTCCACTTCTGCCACCCTGTGACAAATTCATAAAAAAGAAAAAACATGTTGTCTTTTTAATTGCAGCTTTTTCTGTTGGTTTTATCTCCATAGCAACCATTTTATTTTTTGGTCACCTGAGCGCAACGAACAGATCTATGTGACTTTTGGTAAAATCAGCAAAAATAAATTTTTGAATTTCCTTGGCAACGGAGGATTTTAACAAAAATCCTCCTAAAATTTAATATTGTATGTCATATCGTTTCATTCATCTTAAGCCAAGAATTCATTTATTACATTTTCATGAAATTATGGTAAAAAATACCACTTTTGCTAGCCCGCCATTCTAACTTTATTAAAGATCCACAAACATTAAAACCAACAATTTTTCCCAGTAATGTTTAAGAAATCAGGAGATCAAAACCCCAAGAAGGACTTTGAATTTGTAGAAGGTACTAATGGAGATTTTTTAAGGGAAACTTGAAGATGGTGACCTTCAGATGTCAAAGGTCAACCAAACCTCGGTTGTGGTTGTAGTTTGTGATATGTGCGTGAAATTTTAGGAAAATCACTTGAAAAAGTTTTCATCAAATTTCACACTCTGCCATAAAATGGCCGTATTTCCTGTTCCCATCCCATAATAATTTCAAAACTTCCTTTGGAGATTCCCTTTTTTCTTTTTTTAGCCCCACAAGAGATTTTGGCTCCATTCCTTTGATTATGTCTTCATGTTCTTCTTGTTCACTACGCTTAAAATTAATTTAATCAGGTCCTTGGTGTGTCCAAATATGGTGAGTTTTTGAGTGTGTGGCAGGGCAGCATTTTTGCTCAAAGGTACACTAAGAAAGAAGACTTGCAAAAACGATCTGGTCCTTACAGTCAGTGATACCATCAGTACCAGATACCATAACTACATCACGGTTTCGGACAGAAACCGCACCTGTCTGATTGGTTCTCCGAGAACTTCCAGGGTGGCAGGATAGTTCTCGATCAGGGAGACGTGGTGGGTGTTGTCAGAGCGCTGAGGCAGTGCTGACACCATGGCGTACGCTTCCTCCAGCAGGCAGCAGTTCTGTCCGTTTCTCGCCTTGTTTCGAATGAAATCCTGCAGACGTTGGAGCAGAAATGACATTACAGCGTAAGAGCTGAAAGGAACACATTGATACGGGTTTGTCAATAGAAGATGCAATGTTTGATCTGGTCACCGAGGATGACGATCGGTAAAAAATAAATCGAAAAGTGTCACCTTAAGAAGGCTCTTGTACTTCTGAATCCTCTCGAGTGGCTGCTTGAGATGGGTGTTGATGCTGCGCACTGGAGGACCTGCACCGGCCTGCTCTGTGTCTGTGTACTCCTGGGGAAAAAAAACATTTCAGGAATGTCAATAGTTGTGCTGCCAGTAAACAATCTGAATTCAGTTTACGGTATTGTATTGTCATGTTCTGTTTATTTGTTCTTTTGACGAAGAGAAACACAGAACTTTGACATATTCAATACAATACATATTCATAATTGGAAAAGGAGCAGTGAGAGGAGTGAAACTCCAATTTCATTTCTGTCCTTCAATCAGAGCTTATAGAAAAACAAGAAGACATGAGACAATCCTGGATGTCGCCTGTCAACAAACACAGCTCTATCAACACATAACGCAATAGCATTTTAAGGAGGTAATAAAGTAAGTATATGTCCTTTACTACGGAAGGCAAAAACGGCCTGCATTACTTTTTTTTTATTGTTATCTCGTTATAACGAGATATTGAAGAATCTCTCTCCGTTTCACGGACCGACTTTACCTGGTTTAAGTCTCTTTAATTTGTGGTTAACAGCAGAAAAACACCCCACAAAAGTTGTTTTTTTTTTTTGGTCAAGTTCTTATTTATGAATGGATCTATTCTCGAATCTGTTTGTTTGGTAGTTTTAAGGAAATAAAGGAAGATGGGCTGATGCTTGAGACAGAACTAAGACATTTGAGGAGAGTAGATCCACTAATAAATAATAATAAAAAAAAATAGACTAAGAACAACTTTTGAGGAGTGTTCTTCTGCTGTTTCTACTGTTAACCACAATTAAAGAGACTTAAATCTGGTGAAGTCTCTACACTTCCATGCTTCTTCATTCTTGATTATCTCGTAATAGCGAGTTATTATCTCTTTTTCTGGAGAAAACAAACTTCATTTTCTCGAGAAAATGAGAAATTATCTCATAACGAGAAAACAATGAAAAAACAAAGTAGGGCTGTTTTCAGCTTCTGTACTTTACCACTTGAAAACATGAATAATTGAGAAACTGAAAAATAAAATAAACAGTCAGTAAAGAGAAATCCGGTAAATAGTCAGCGTGGAGATGAAGAGGGGACACTTCACTCTTCATTTTTGACCATCACGTTATCACAAGAAAACTGAGTTTGTTTTCTCATTATAATGACTTATCTCGTTTTCCAGAGAAAACGAAATAATACGTCAGTATAATGAAAAGATAAGTTGTTATACTGAGATATTAACCTGTTATAACAAGATAATAAGTTGGTTTTCTAATTTTAAAAGGTTATTATCTAATTTTCACAAGAAAAACAAAGTTTGTTTTCTAATTATAACAGACCTCTTATGAAGTTATAACAAGATAATATCTTATTATAACGAAATTTTAAATTATAAATGAAGTTTTTTCTCATCTTAACAAGTTCTTATATCGTTTTCTTGAGGAAAAAAAAGTTCCTTTTCTCATAACAAGATAACATTTCTTTATAATAAGATATTATTTCATTATAACGAGAAAATTAAGTTTGATTCCTTGTTACGGCTGTGGCCGTATTTGGTTTTTTGTTCTGTGTATTGTGTCAGAGTGGGACCGCTTTGTGTTTTGTGGATCTTTGTTTGTGTGTCTGTTCTGTCTTTATTTCTTTCAGGTGTGGTGCTGGAGGTGTGGCTCCAATTGGCCCAATCCAGGTGGAGCCACCTTAAAAGCAGCATGAGGACCTCCAGCCCATAAGAAGGGAGCTGGGCTGCAACCAGTCTCCACTGCAGCTCAGTGCTCTTCTCCACCTGTTTTAGTTGTGTGCACACTTTGTAGTTTGTTTGGTGTTTTGTTTTGGTCCCACTCTGTTCTTTTTAGTTTGTGTGAATTAGTTTTGTGTTGGTTTAAGTGAAGCAGTAGGGGTGAACCGCCATTTTCTTTAGTGTGAATTTTCTCCTGTTTATGTTAGTCCAGGGAGGTTAGTGTTTGTCGTTATTTTACTCTTTCTTTTGCAGGTAAGCTCCCTGGGTTGAGTTAGTTGGGGGTTTTGTTTGTTGTTTTGGCCTTGGTTCACCCTGAAGCCTTTAGCTTCACTTTTTAGTTGGTTTGTTTAGTCTTGTAAATAAATGTGTTATAATTTTATGGAGACATTTGTTTTTATTTTCCTTTATTTTACCTCTATGCTACGCCTCACACCCCTAACGGGGCGTAACACCTTGTTATAATGAGTTTTCTCGTTTTCTCGAGGGATCGTCTCGCTCCTTTTGTTGTTATAAAGTCATTATCTTATTATCTCTATCTCGAACAAATGATGTTTGTTTCTCATTATAACAAGATAATATCTCGTTAGTTTATATTCACATTATAACAAGTTATTATCTTGTAATCTCGAGAAAACAAAGTTTGTTTTTCTCATTATAATGAGTTATCTCATTTTATCAAGAAAACAAAGTTCTTTTTCTCATTATAACAAGATAATATCTTGTTATAACAAGAAGACGATCAAAAAAAAGTAGGGCAGGTTGTTTTCGGCCTCCATACTTTACTACATAAAATAACTTGAAAGAACTGAATACTTGAAGCTGAAATTTCATTTCACAGAAAAAACTGAGTCCATTTGTGATGTTACCTTAAAGAAACGGTGCACAGTCTTGTCGCTGACGGCAGATTCCGCCTGACTCTGACCTACGAGATACTGGAGATACTTCTCAAAGCCTGCTTTGTTCCTCAGGAAACACATCGCTACATCATCATCAGTTTCACAGTCGTTCAACTTGGGAAGGAATGTCCTACAAACGAGCACAGGAGGAAACTGGCTCAGTGGAAATGAGATATTTTCAGTCGCTCTTCTGACTCTGTTTTTAAGACAAAACAATCTGGTGACCGTGAGGGGATCTTACTTGCTGTGGAAGGTTTTTATGTCATCAATATTCCTGAAAATGGTTTCCTTCTGGGTGGAAATGTCAGGAGGGGCGTCGGGGGAGTCGGCGTGCTTCTGGTGGTGGGATGTGAAGAAATCCACTTCCCGGACGAATTCCGACTCTCCGTTTATCAGATCTTGAATCAGTTGGCTGGAGAGACGAAACAGCTGGTCTGTCAGTATGAATTGAGTAAACAGCATTAAAACGAGCTTCTCTTACAATAACTTTCTCTTGTATTCCCCCTCAGAGACCTCCTCTGTGCTGGTTTCAGGGAGATCGCCCGAGTCAGCAGAAAGCTGCCAAAAAAAATGTAAGAAAGATTGGAATGTTTGCAGCAGAACACATAAGATGGAAGCTTCATACCTTGAGTTTTTTGTCCAGGTAAGCAGGGGAGACCCAGCCTTGGCGGGACGGGGTGGTTTTTGTGGGCTTGGTGCGAACTAACCACTTGAGCGGATGAGCAGAATCCAGAACTTCAACATACTGGCCCTCCTTTAGAGAGATGGAGTCTTTGCAGGCGAGAGTCGGCGTGTAGTCCGCCGTGGCCACGTAGATGTCGAACATCTGAAAGTATATTTAGATAAGTTCATATCATTCATTTTGAATAAATATGAAATAATATTTAAAAGCGAAATAATATTATCTCACCTCTCCTCGGGCGTCTCCTTCATCGGACTCAGAGGAGGAGTCGGCGATGAGGGAGGGCGGTCTGGATCTGCCGTGGTGAGGAGACGGCGACGGCGTTTTGGTCTCATCGTCGCTGTCGACGCCTGGTACGCGCAACGATGCTGAAGCAGCAAAAAAAGAAAACGCGTTTCTGCGTCAGTCATTAACTCTGAATTTAATCTGTTAAACTCAACTGACGATCAATCAGATTCATAAACACTTTCTATAGATTTTAATCAAGTTTTGTTTTTTGTTCAGATATCATTTTTCAAAATTTTAAGTGTAACACGTCTCAAAATAAATATAATAATATTTGTTAGTGGCATCATGCTTTTTACATACATGTCTCTGTATAGTGAGCATGTATTTCATATATGAAGCAGCATTTCAATGACATAAACACTTTTAAAAGGACACAGAAACACACAATATTAAACACAGAAAGGAGGACACTGCAAAAAAAAATTATTTACCTGCACTGCAAAATCTTTTCATGGTCTAAATTCATAAATATCTTTAAAAAAAAAACTGTGATGCTGTTAAACTTTGGATACATACTGGAATTTTTGGGCCAAGATTTCATCCACTGGAGGACTTCCTGATTCTGTAAACTGTCTGAATAACAAATTAATGGTTGAATGAGAATTGATTTGGTAGGATTGATTCATAACGGAAAGGGTTAAAGTTTATGTCTGTAAAACACAAAGACAAGTTTAAAACAATAACAATTTATAGCAAAATAGCTCAAAATTCACATAAAATCCAAACTGGTTTGGTTTCATTTAGAAATCCACAACAACAACAAAAAATATTACCTTTAAAAACACAATGTGTTGAATAATTAAAACACAAATAATCAAATTTTGATTTAACAAATTCAACCAAACCTGATGGGATTTAAGCAAAACAGCATTCATGGATTATTTTTTTAATATTTTAGCTTTTTTTGCATCAGCAGATTAAAAATGACATGCAGAGTCAGAAAAATGCAACAAACAAACATTTATTCATGTATAGAAACGCTGAGTCCGATTCATTATTGACGCACATGCACAAACAGAAAAAGAAACAATCTTAGAAATTTCTTTTCAATTCTAAAATTGGTCTTTAAAACGTAAAATTAAACTTCCGCTTTCAGTCTTTAAGGGAGAAATGGAAACAAAAACTGAAATAATATAACAAACTAATAAATACATTTTTTTTTCCAAAACTACTAATTTAGGTTTTTTTTCTCATTTTTTTTGCACTTTCAGTTAAGTGAATGAAAAAGCACAAAGAATAACAAGGGTGACAAAAAAAAAAATCTTCACATAAAAATTCCCTCAGTTGTTGCAATCATAAATTCAAAAACATAATCCACACATCTAAAACTAAAGCAGCATTTGTTAGTACTTTAACCCAGATTCCAGAAGGTTTTATGAGATTTCTCTGTCTGTGCTAACTTGTCTCAAATCACAACTTATATTAGCTTTGCTAAAGGGGTCGGCGGCAGGATTCTTACCTTGTGAGATTTTCGCTGAAACCATTTCAGTGATCTGAGATGTGAGTTTCATGAGAAACTCCTCACTACCTACTTCACCAAGGTAAGGTATTTTACCCTCTTCAGGTGTACATGGAAAAGACAAAACACTTCAAATGCTACCAAATATTTCTGTGAATGTACATAAAACTGTATTTACCCCATAGAATATACGATTTGATAGCATATACTTACCCGTTGCTCTTCTAGTCTCCCCCTCTGGAGGAGTAACTGTAATCCCAAGAGCTCTGAGGAAAAGTAAAGGATTCATGTTGTTTGGCTATACTTGCATATTTATGCAATGTACTGGATAGTGTTGTAGTTTAACCCTCAGTCACATGCAGTCAAATCCGTACGGGTCCTGCAAGTTTTTAGGTTGTCTGGGCTTATGGAGTTTCCACATAGATCTTAAGTACACTACACAGTAATGTACACTACAGTCCAAGACACTACAGTTCGGTACGCTACAGTGTGGTATACTATGATCCAAGACACTACGGTTTGGAATGCCACGGGACTGTACACTGTAGTTTGGTACACTACGGGAGGGTACGCTCCGGTGTGGTACACTACACTCCAAGACACTACGGTTTGGTACGCTACTATAAAATAAGGTCCAGTATGGTACACTACAGTTAGGTACGCTACCGTCCTATACTCTTTGGTGTAGTACGCTACGGTACGGTACACTACAGTTAGGTACGCTTACAGTGGGGTATGCTACGGTAGGGTATGCTCCGGTCCAGTACACTACGGTCCAAGAAACTTCGGCTTGGTACGCTATGGTGCGATACACTGTGGTACACTATGGTCCGGTACGCTACCATCCTGTACTCTTTGGTGTAGTTAGCTACAGTGCGGTACACTACGGTTAGGTACGCTATAGTAGGATACACTACGGTAGGGTACGCTCCGGTGCAGTAGACTATGGTCCAAGACACTTCGGCTTGGTACACTACGATACACTGCGGTCCGGTGTGGTACACTATGGTCCAGTACGCTACTGTCCTATACTCTGGTGTAGAATGCTACAGTGCGGTACACAACAGTTCGGTACGCAACAGTGGGATACACTAAAGTGGGGTATGTTACGGTGCAGTACACTACGGTCCAAGACACTACAGTTTGGTAGGCTACTATAAAATACGGTCCAGTATGGTACACTATGGTCCGGTACGCTACCGTCCTATACTCTTTGGTGTAGTACGCTACAGTGCGGTACACAACAGTTCGGTACGCTACAGTGGGATACACTACGGTGGGGTATGTTACGGTGCAGTACACTACGGTCCAAGACACTTCGGTTTTGGACGCTACCATCCTGCACACTTTGGTCTAGTACACTACAGTGTGGTACACTACGGTCTGGTACTCTGTGATCCGGTACTGTATTTTAAGCATTTCAATCATGAAATGTACCAATTAAAAGTACTGAACTATACCTCTTAGGGGACCCCATCGGTTGTAGGTCCATTGAAAAGCTTTAAACAGACGAGCTACTGGATGACCTCCATTGTTGTTGCTCTTCTAGTCGTCACGCTACACTGACAGTCTACGCTCTACACCACGAATGGATCATGAAAACAAACTGCTCAGTGGAAGTGAGGCTTAAATGAGTGGAAATGCTTGCCTGAATTAACTGGACTGTACCATACTACTCTTTACTGTACCGGACCGCTGAGTAGAAACGAGGCTTAACAAAGCAGTAAGAGCCCCAACGCGCCAGCCCCAAGTGTCCTGTCATCTTGTGCAACGCCCCACCAGCTGGTTCGGCCAAGTTCTCAGTCTACGTTCCACCGCCGCTTTGCAGTTTAACCCTCGGACTGCAGGCTGGAAACGACCTCAAGGCAAACCCCACACTCGATGTACGGAGGTCGTTGTGGGAAACCTCAGACCCCATGGGGTTACTATGAAGGATGCTGAACTTCTGGCACAACGATGGAAAACAACGATGGTTGGCTCTGGAAAGGGGGGTTTCCCCCTTCTGCAGGAGCCTTGATTATGATACAAATGATGCCCGTGGAAAAACATGTGCTTGAACCAGCACTCCAAGTGGTTACAACTATGCGGGACACAGAAGTTTTCCCCTTTCTGCCTGCAGACGGCCCATATCCACCCACAAACTGCCGTTCTGACTAAGGTGGCATTTCAAGTATATATACCTACAATGGCTTTTGATATTAAAACTTACCCCAAAGGCCTTGTCTCCTTCTTTGCTTGCGGTGCTGGAAGCAGGAGAGGAGACAGCAATCAAATAAATACAAAGACAGACACATATCAGTTTATGTGACAAAATATCAAAGAAATCACTGAAACAATTACATTAAAAATGTTTCAAATAGGGCTGCCACAATTAGTCGACTAATCGATGACTAATTGACTATTAAAATAGTCGACAACTAATTTAATAGTCGTTTAGTCGATACTTTTTAATATATGGAGTCAGACTGTAGTAAAGTTGAAAGTTATAATGACATTCTGCTAGCTTTTTAGACTATTTTGGCATTTATTAAGGGTTTTCAGGCTATTTTGGAGTTTAGCTAATATTTTAGCTTCATGCTAGCTATTTAGTCTAATTTAGGCTTTTTCAGTTTTTTAGGCTAATTTGGAATTAAGATAATATTTCAGCTATATATTAGCTGTTTTGGCTAATTTAGGATTTTTTCAGTTTTTTAGGCTAATTTCAAGTTTAGCTAATATTTCAGCTACATGTTCGCTTGCTAATTCTAAATGTTTACAGTTTTTTAGGCTAATTTGGAGTTTTGTTATTATTTCAGCTACATGCTACCTATTTTGGCTAATTTGGAATTTTTACAGTTTTTTAGGCTAATTTGGAATTTAGCTAATATTTCAGCTATATGCTAGCGATTTTAGCTTATTTAGGATTTTTTATTTTTAAAGCTAATCATATTTCAGATTTTCTTTACATCCACTTTGTCCATGATCCGATTAGTCGATTAATCGGAAAAATTAATCGATGATTAGTCGACTATTAAAATAATCGTTTGTGGCAGCACTAGTTTTAAATAAGATTAATCAGGTCAAATATAAATATGCGAGAGACTAAAATGGTTAGGGTGTGACACTGTCACTGATGGTGTTCTGTGCTTATGTAAAACTAATAGTATAAGAGTATTTTTTCTTCTATTGGTTTTCAATTGCTCAGAAGCTAAAGTATAGCACTTCTTGTGGAACTTGCACAGACAATAAATCCATTTACTGTTTCATGTCATGATGTGAATGAACACTTTACTTACTGTCATCCACCTGAAGATGAGCGGTGCAGACGGACTGTCCGGCTCTGTTTGTAGCAATGCAGGTGTAGACGCCGCTGTGCTCAGAGTCCACGTCCATCAGGATCAGGCTGTGCTGGCGTCCAGAACTCGCTATTTTGTATCTCGGCGTCTCAGGCTTAATCCACAACACGTCCTCCTCGGATTTTTCCTTTAACCAGGAGACCATCGGTGCAGGAGATCCTGAAAAAAAAGGAATACAATTGGAAACTAGAAAAGTTGCATTTTTGCTGAAAATTGTGACGCAATTTACTTTAATTGCTGAAAATGCAAAAGCTATTTGCAAAATGTTAAATTTGCTAAAATACTGGAAATTTTTTTAAAGAACTGTAAAAAAGAGCTTAAGTTAACCTAAATTTTTAAAAAAAAAAAAAAAAGGAACAAAATTGCTTAAAAATCAAAAATACGTGCAATTTTGCAAAAATATTAAGTGTGTTGCTTAAATTTGAGATAATCTCCAAATTAGCCCCAAAAAATGTTGGTAAATGCCAAATTAGCTAAAAAAAAAAAGCTGCTTAATGCTTAAATACTAGCTAACTTTAAAATAGCCTAAAATTCCTCAATAAACTAAAATAGTCCAAAACATTAGCTTGTTTCCAAAATAGAAGTTAATCTCTAAATATGCATTAAAAACCTCAGTAGTCAACAGATTAGCAAAAAATGTTAGCATGTTGCTAAAATAGAAGTTAATCTCTAAATATGCACTAAAAACCTCAGTAGTCAACAGATTAGCAAAAAATGTTAGCATGTTGCTAAAATAGAAGCTAAACTCTGAATTAGTCTTTAGAAAACTGCAGTAGATAACAAATTAGCTAAAAATTTTTACCATGTTACTAAATTTTTAGGTAAATATTTTTTGAAAATTACTTTAAAAGATGAAAACATAACCCATAAATATATTTAAATGCTTGTTGCTAATCTATTTAAAATTTTGACATTTTAAGACTTTCTCATTCATTCACTATGGATCATATTTTGCTCTGTATTTCAAAAAATATAAAGTTTATGAACATCAAAAATACAAGCAGTAAAGTCCTGAATGAAGGTTTTGATACGGAGATTGTTGAAATGACTGAAAGTGTGATTGAGTTTTCATGAGCTGAAAAACACACAGAGAGGACCAATACAGTGTGAATCTTAAGCGTTCAGATAATTAGAGATGAGAGTCCATATATGAATGTGATGTTTTCTAGATTCGAACAAACCTTCTACTTTGACAGACAGAGTGATGCTCGCTCCTTGTTTTACTTTTCGGTTGCAGAACTTCTCCAGAAAGCGTGGCGGCACCAGGGGCTCCTTGGAGTCTGAGCAAAAACAACACAAAGCATTTAAGAATACTCTGCTGCTGTTGGAATAGTGTGCGATTAACTAAACGCACATTAGATTACCTTTTTTGTCTTTTGGCATCATCTCTCCTGGATCTGTGTCAAAACAAAACGTTTACAAAAGCATCAAAAATCTCATCTTCAGCAGAGAAGGATTTTTCTGTCTTGTGTTTGATTTCACTTTCAGACGTACTCAGGACGATGAGTCGGGCAGACGAGTAGGCAGATCCAGCTACGTTGCTGATGTAAGCAGAGTACTCCCCCGTGTCTTCTCTCTTCACCTCCGTGATTTCCACAGCGTGGACATCCCTCTCTGCTGAGAGCTGGACCCTTTCTGATGCTTGAACAGGCTGTCCATCTTTGAACCAGTACACTCTGGGTTTGGGAAAGCCTTAAAAACACATTCATGTCAGTTTTTTTTCTAATATTATGTTCAATAATAATTAAATCTACCTTTCACTCTAAGTTGCATCTTTGCTATGGGTGAACCTGGACACACGTGAACATCGTGGAGCTCGTCTACCACTTGAGGCAGCTGATCGTCTTCAGCTACAGACTCAAAGGTCTCGGTTTCTCTGCTGTAGACAAAGAACAGAGCAGCATGGAAAAGTGAATGTGTGTTATCATCCGTCAACGCTTTAAATGTTTATACATTTGTTTTGTATTCACCTGGACGCGTAACCTTTGGCACTGACATAGGAGGAAGTTTCAGTGGCATCAACCGCAGTGTCGTAATCGGAGCTGCAAGACACTTATGGCAGAAAACGGAGCGTTAAAGAATGTGGCATTTCCAATCCTGAATATCTGCCAATCACTGCATACGACAGGATTGGTATCTACAGAGGACGTTTGGGGGTTTTCAAAGATTACAAATGTCAAGGGGAAGGATGTGTGAATGTTAAGCTTTAATATGTATATTCTGCTCTATTTTTCTTTTTTGCAAGATAAATATTTTGTACTCACATTTGTCAAATGCAAGTAAAGGTAGCTTGTTTCGTATTTCATAAAATACTTAAATCAGGGGTGTCAAACGTACGGCCCCTGGGCCGTATCCGGCCCGCCAGATGGTTTAATCCGGCCCAGTTATGAAGAAAAAAATATATAAGAATTTTCAAAAAAGAAAGCAAGTTTCTAGCCTATTCCTGTGGCGAGTTATGGTTCTTTAAAGAAATGACCGCAATGCACTATTCCACCACTAGGGGGAGCAAGGGAAACTCAAGAGATCCAGAAACAAACTTGATGAATGCCAAACCATGCTGAGTTTTGAGACAGAAAACTCTGTTTTTGTTTACTTTTACCTCTGTATTTTCAATTTAACATGATTATTTGGTATCATTTTAATCAGCACAACCTCTCCTAAGTGACACTGCCTTTATTTAGTCATTTTTCCATGTTCTATTCACACATCAGACATAAAATCATGCAAAAAACAGAAAGGTCCGTCTGGAAAAATGGGATTCATTTTGCTGTGGAAACCCCAAAAATGTTTAACAAACTGTTTTTACAACAGAATTAAAGTTTTAGGTGTAATGTCAGTAAAACTACAAGAATAAATCTAGTCAACAAACTAATCAACATGTTTTTGAAAGAAAATACAAAACAAATTCCATGCAAAATTCCCAGATTCCTTATTTGGGCCACATATGAACATATTCTGTTGGTAGAGGAACATGACAGACTCAGAGCTCCTTCATGTGACCTTTCATATGTTTTCATACAGACAGTAATAGTACTTCAGTCTGCCTGTGTTGTTTCAGTGGAGAAACGCAGAGTTTCTGTGAATTTTTGACCACGTTGCTGTTGTAGTAAACTAATTTCGGAGCCTATCCCAAAGCAAAATTAAGATCGCTTTCCACCTTGGGGTTTCTAATAGCGGACAGCTCTGTTTGGCTCCGCCCCCACCGCAGGTGAGCTGACCTGCATTGCAGTTTGTCTTCCGCCTTATTTATTCAAATCAAAGACTGCTTTTGTCCCAAAACTACAACTAAAGGCCATATTCTGTCTTTAACTCAATAAAATATCAGTTACAGAACATTAAAAAAAGTTAACGTTTTATCACGTTGATCTCACCTCAGGGCGTCCGTCGGTTCCAGAGGGTACATTTAGTTTAATTTTTCATTGATTAATATATTTATAAATTAGACAGGATATTTATTTGCTTTAATTTCAAACGTAAAACATTCAGTGTGTATAAACTTATTATTTTAAATGCATTGGATTCTGAGAATGAAAGTGTAATAATAAGAGATTAGACTACTAGGTTATTTGAGGCATTTTTTCCAACTAAGAAAAAAAACAAAGCTACAGATAACAAGTTGAAGAAATGTTGCTATTATGTTACTGGTCCGGCCCACTTGAGATCAGACGGGTTGAATGCGGTTTGCCAGCCCTGCCTTAAATTATAGTGATTTATGTGCCATCACATTATGAACAAAAGTTACAGTTTTGACAGCAAATTTCCTGAAGTGCAAACAAAATGTAAGTTTTTAAGGTTTGGCACATTTGTTACACTAAACCGAAATTTATGAACGCAAAATTAAAGATAGAGAGAAAGTGAGAACTAAAAACTTCTGTGATGCAAATGCAAAAATAAAAAATTGTGATTAAAAAAGGTTTTGGAAATGATGATTTCTTAAAACTGCAATTTAGGAAATTTGATCTAAAAAACTGTGACTTTTGTTTGCAATGTGGTGGCTCAAATATCACTCCATACTAACCAGCCTAAAAAAATAGAACTAACTTAAAAATTCCTTTTTGATCACAAAAACTGACAACATTCTAGGACAGAATCTGTCAATTACTAGCAAAAGAAAAATAAAAGCTTTAAAATTTTTCTTCTAGCATTTTTCAAATAATGGAGAATATATATTTAAAATCATTTAGCTTTTTGATATTAGCTAAAAACTTAAAAAAAAAAACTTTACAAAAAAAAAATATATATAATCTGAGTGGGACTTAAAAGGTAACACTAAATCAATTTATTTGGCTGTTTTTATCTGTATAAATGGGGCTTTAAAAGTGCTGATTATTGATATCCTTGACAATTTTTTTTGACAATTTAAAATAAATATAAAAAAAGAAAATGCGTATAATTCTAAAACCGCCTGTCTGCTGCTCCCTACAGGTTGAAACCTGGTATTACAGTTGGCTTTCGTGATTGGTCAAACCATATACGCTCCATGACGTTTCAGAAGTCCCGTGTTATGATCTGCAGGTCCAGAAATGGTAACACCCCTCAAATTTCGGCTGTGGGTGGAGTCAGATTCCAGCTTCCCTGTTTGGTTACCCTTTAAGGAATTTTTCTTTTTTTTTATATAATGTTTTTTTATGAGGATTTTTAAGAGGATTTTTTTAACAAAAAGCAAACATAATAGATAGTTACTCACTGTCGACCTTGAGCTCAGCTTTCGTGGCTGCAATGCCGCTGCTGTTCTCTGCCGTGCAGCGGTACACACCCATGTCGGTGGGTAACACAGAGGTGATGATGAGCTGATGGCAGCCCTCTTGGTCCTCGTTGATCATGTAATGGTCGTTCTCCTCCAGCAGTTTTCCGTCCTTATACCAGCGGACAGTAGGAGGGGGCTTACCAATCACCACACAGTCAAAGCTGACTGGATATCCATCAGGAACGTCCTGACTTCGCAGCTCTGTCAGGAAGACTGGAGCAGCTGGACAGTTTGAGAGGAAACGTTCAATAGGATCTTGAGTATAAGTTCTTCAGCACATAAAAACTCAATCACACTTTCGGTGATTTAAACAATCTTGGTACTAAAATTTTCAGCTCCTTCAGGACATTACTGCTTTTATTTTTGGTATTCATAAACTTTATAATTTTTGAAATATTGAGTAAAATATGATCCACAAGAAATGAATGAGAAAGTCTTCAAAAGTCTAATTTTAAGTAGATTAGCAACAAACCTTTAAATATATTCATGGGCTGTTTTAATCTTTTAGAGAACTCTAAAAAAAAAAAACTTGAGTTTAGCTAATATTTTAGCAACACGCTAACATTTTTGGCTAAGCTACTGGGTTTTTTAAGGCTGTTTTAGACTTTAGCTTCTATTTTGGTAACAATGTTGTTTTTGACTAATTTGCTGAGGAATTTTAGGAAATTTTAGAGTTGAGCTAGTATTTAAACAATGTGCTAGCTTTTTTTTGGCTAATTTGGCACTAAAGTTTTTCCACTAAGGATTTTTTTAAGGAAATTTGCAGTTTAGCTAATATATTAGCAACATGCTAATGTTTTCGACATATCAGATTACTTAAGAATTTTAGGCAATGTTACAGTTTAGCTAGTATTTAAGCAATGCCCTAGCTTTTTTGGCTAATTTGGCATCCAATATTTTTTTTTTTCTCTTTTGCTAATTTGCAGTTTAGCTAATATTTTAACAACATGCTAACGTTTTTGACTAATTTGTTATCTGACTGTTTTTTTTTTTTTTTAAGGTTGTTTTAGACTTCAGCTTCTATTTTGGTAACAATATTGTTTTTGACTAATTAGTTTGTTAAGGAATATTAGGAAATTTTAGAGTTTAGCTAGTATTTAGACAATGCGCTAGCTTTTTTGGGCAATTTAGCATCTACTTTGTTTTGTTTTTGCTAATTTGCAGTTTAGCTAATATTTTAGCAACATGCTAACGTTTTTGGCTAATTTATTTTACTGAGGAATTTTAGGCTATTTTGGAGTTTTGCTAGTATTTAAGCAATGCGCTAGCTTTTTTGGGCTAATTTGGCATCTACTAAGGTTTTTATGCTAATTTGCAGTTTAGCTAATATTTTAGCAGCATGCTAACTTTTTAGGCTAATTTAGTTTACTGAGGAATTTTTGGCTATTTTGGAGTTTAACTAAGATTTAAGCAATGTGCTAGTTTTTTAGGCTACTTTGGCATCTACTAAGGTTTTTATGGTAATTTGCAGTTTAGCTAATATTTTAGCAATACGTTAAATACTTTGCAATATTGGCATGTATTAGGGATTACAAACTTTTTTATAAAATTATGTCAACTTCTGCGCTCTTTCAATGTTGTTTAACAACATTTCCAGTCTTTTAGCAAATTTAACATTTTGCAAATAGCTTTTGTATTTTCAGCAAATCTTTACAGCAATCAAAGTAAATTGTGTCACCATTTTCAGCACAAAGCTTCAGCAACTAGTACTAGCATTATTGTAAGTAATGCAACTTTTCTGATCGTTAGTGGTCAAACTGAATTTTGTTTTTCTTACCTGTAGCTCCGCCCATGAAAGCAGGAGCCTGTCGATCCTGTGTGGGGGTCTGTGTGCCATCTTGGATGTATCCTATCTTTTTGATTCGCAGCTCCACTT
This sequence comes from Oryzias javanicus, assembly GCA_003999625.1. Taxonomy (NCBI): domain Eukaryota; kingdom Metazoa; phylum Chordata; class Actinopteri; order Beloniformes; family Adrianichthyidae; genus Oryzias; species Oryzias javanicus. Next base: position 32,124,641 of record CM012453.1, on the reverse strand, counting down.
TGTGAAGCCCTGCAGCTATGATCGCTGCGTCGATGGGGACTCCGTGGATGGTGAACATCTCCTGGAATCTCTTGGAAGCGACTTCAGCCTCAGACCGTGAATCAAAGCGAATGTAGATGTAGGTGTCGTCCTCGCGGTACGATTGGGGGTCTGGGGGATGCAGGTCTCCCTCATCTGCGCTGACAAACGGTTCTTCCTCAACATCTGGAGGAAGACATGTCCGTAAGAGGCGCCTGAGGCGTCTCCTAGCCTGCTTAAGAGAGTCGTCCATCTCACTGCCAGACGAGCTCTCAGGCTCGCTGTCTGCGCTGTAGCCCACCGTCAAAGGTCGGCGCCCTGACGATTCTCTCGCCGTCCCCACTGTGACCTTTGCGCTGTGAGATGTTGTTCCAAACTTGTTGCTGACCTCACAAGTGTATACTCCCGTGTCCTTAGTGGTGATGGCAGTTATGACTAGAGAACAAGTACCATCGCTGTATATGTCGACGTGGTGATGCTTGCCGTCCATCACTGGCTCCCCGTCTTTTAACCAGCGCACTTTGTCGGGTTTGCCTTCCGTCACACAGTCGAGGTGGATGGTGCCGTTCGGTTCGATGGTCTGATCTTTGAAGACTTCTCTGAAGACGGGGCGCATGTCCTTGCGAGCCTTGTATCCTTTAAAGGCAGCCTGAATCTTTATGGCGGCGTCTTTAAGCTCCGGCTCATCTTCTTTTGAGATCTCCATAACGCTCGCACTTTCTGAGGATATCAGTTTCTCCTCTATTTGCTCGGTTACAACTTTCTTCACCTCAGTCTGCTGCACGGTTTTTCTGTTCTGCCACTTGGAAATGAGCAAAGAACTTCTCAGTGCTTAAAGTCTCAGTCTCGCTGGTCTCTGCGACGGCGGTATTGCTACTCTTTTTGAGGTAAGACACCAGCGTCGAACCTCCAGAAACGATTTCCTCCTCGACGCTGATCGCCTGCTTGGATTCTGACGTCTTGGACACGACGGTCTGCGCCTTTTCTGAGGATTTTATTTCCACTTTCTGAGATGATACGAGCTCTGTCTCCGCTATTTTTGCTCGACCTTTTTTTACCGTCTTCCTCAGGCTGCTCAGTAATTGAGTCCAAAGTCGGTTCCCGACTCATTCTCCGTTTCTTTGTTGATGCTTCCCACAGCTCGTGGAGATCAGCGTCTTCTGCAGCTTCGGAAGGCAGATTGGGTTGTTCCAGCGCTTTTTCCTGTTTTGTATCTGTGGAAAATATCAAATCAGGGTTAAATGTTATTGCATTAATAAAAAGTAAGCAGTCAATGTATAATTCAGTGCAGTTCTTGGTGCAAGTTACACCATAACAGGGGTGTCAAACTGATTTTGGCTCAGGGGCCACATTCAACCCGTTTGATCTCAAGAAGCCGGATCAGTAACATAATAGCTAAGTAACCTTTGTTATCTGTAGCTTTGTTTCTTGTTTGTCCATTTTTCCTGGAAAGCTCGACATTCCACGTCTATCTTTCTTCTTTTTGACAACAACATTTTGGTAATTGGGGTCTCACATCTGATCATTTAAATGAACTTAACCCTTGTGCTATCCTTCTGGCTGCCACGATTAGTCGACTAATCGACTATTAAAATAGTTGACGACTAATATAATTACTTTATATTGTATGGAGTCAGAGTGTAGTAAAGTTGAAAGTTATGATGGCATTATGCTAGCTTTTGGACTATTTTGGCTTTTATTAAGGTTTATTAGGCTAATTTGGAGTTCAGCTATTTTTTCAGCTACATGCTAGCTATTTTAGCTAATTTAGTCTTTTTTTTTGTTTTTTAGGCCATTTTGGAGTTTAGTTAATATTTCAGCTGCAAGCTAGATGTTTTGACTAACTTTGGCCTTTTTTATGTTTTTAGGCTTTTCTGGCATTTAACTAATATTTAGCTAGCTATCGGCTTCATCAGCTTTAGGTATCAATTTCAGCATCTTCAGCAGCCTAATTCAACTTACAGCATTCACACTACCAGGTAATGCTGTATATCTAGTTTTTGGTTAGTTTAAAGCTAATGATGGTTATGATGTGTGCTTTAAATCCAGTTTACGCATGACACGATTAGTCGACTAATCAGAAAAAATAATTGTGATTAGTCGACTATTAAAATAATCGTTTGAGGCAGCACTAGCTATCCTGGGTATGTTGAGAGTAGGGTCATCTGGACCCCACAAGACATTGCGCTGAACTTTTTTTTTTCTCAATGCTTTTTGATTGTCACTGGTGTCCGTGGCAGACATGAAATCCTGTCCACCTTCATCCACATTTGTCATGGGATGGACAACACGTCAATGTAAGGCTCGGGTCATCTGGACCCCATAAGATAGTACAAGGGTTAAAGGCGGTGAGGCAGGCAAGGAACCAAACTGCATCTTACCCAGATGTGGCACGCAGCTGCAAAGATATGCTATTCATTTCTCAATGTCTTGTCATGTTGGTTTTGCGTTTCCTTTGCTCCCCTAGTGGCGGAACTTCGCATTGCAGCCATTGCAGCCATTTCTTTCAAGAAATTTACCCCCCATATTCGGCCCATGGGCCGTGTGTTTGACACCTCTGGACTACAACATTGGAAAACAAAAACTAATGCTCTAATATCTCCCTAAGACAGAGGTCTGCAACCTTCAACATTTAAAGAGTCATTTGGGTTCATTTCTTATTGACAACAATCCAAAAGAAGCCACAAACTCTCCTTTAAGAAAGATAAGATGCTAATTTATTTTCACGCTTCCATAGCTATTTTCATAATAATAATAAGCTTTATTTATAAAGCACTTAAATCATGATGAACATACTTTTTTGTTTTTTCTTAAACACAAACATAAAGGAATAAAATAGCAGTTTAAATAAAAAAAAACTTCAGTCTGAGTTTTGCATGACATCCTTTCAAAATAAAAGACACCGTGTATCATATTTGATGATCTTAAAGCAGCAAATGTAGATAGTCAAGTCAGCGTTAAAAAAAAACACATTTTATTTTACCATCGTTGGTGGCTCTCAGTAAGAAATTCACAATTGACGACTAAGTCACCTATTCTGTATTTTTTAGAACATGAGGAACACTTAAAAACCTTTAATTTTTAAACTAAAGAAAAAATTTACCACATGATCCTTAAGTATAAATTCTGGTCATAATCTAACTAATCTCCAACTGATTTAAAAGGCTCTGATAATCCGTCAAAATGTTTTAGTGCAACTTTGATGAAGCTGCTTCACTATTTTAATTACTTAATTTTTTTTTCTTTAACCATGAGAGCCACAGGTTGCAGACCCCTGCACTAAGATGATGACATTTTTGATTTTCAAGTCTAGACGTTGAGCTGTTTATGAAAAATATACTCCATGGGTCCAATGACTTTAAAAATGGCTAGAAGAAATATGAATCAGGGATGAAATACTGCAGAGGAGGAACAACATTTCAGAGTTTTACCTTGAGAATCGATCGTCTGTTTCGCTGCATCTGCAAGAAAATCACAGAATTTCAAATTAAAAGACATCTTTTTTCTTTAACTCACTATAATGACACAGAACACAATATTTTGAAATACACTGACTTGTCAATAACATTAAGGATTGTGAAAACTTACCGAGCTGCACAGTCAGGGGAAGCTCAACAGGCTCTCCGGTCCCGGCTCTGTTGATGGCTGCCACTCTAAACCTGTATCCGCTCCCTGAAGTCAGATTCCCAACTAAATATTCCGTGTTGCACACCGGCTCAGAATGGCATGGAAGCCACAGTGCGCTGTCCACCAGCCGCATTTCAACTCTGTAGCCCAGAATTGGACTTCCTCCATCATAAAGAGGAGTGAACCAAGAGAGGGTGACGGACACTTCAGTTTTACTGAGGACCTCCGGGTCTTCTGGAGGATCAGGAACGGCTGATGATGAGAAAAGAAGGAATTTGTTTGTACCAATACATCAAAAAGTAAAACAACTGGAAAAGCAAGCAAAGTGTTCACTCACTAATGATGGTAAGTTTGGCCAAAGAGAGAGCGTCCCGAGCAGCAAAAGTGATTTCCTGTTGGGGCATCAGGGGTACTTGCTTCAGGACAAGATGGTAAACGCTGCCATCAGCTCTCATTGTCCAGAGGTCACCGGGTTTGAGTTCCACTCCGTTCGCGTACCAGGCCACTTCTGCTGCAGGAATGACTTCCTCCAACTGAGCGGAGAACTCCACTTTCTCTCCAACTGCAGCCACTCTGTCCTCCAAACCCTTCACAATGTTCACTTTCCAGTCTTACGAGACACAAAAAAGATCAAATGGTATCAAGAAGGTATGCTCTGCTTTTAACATCACACATCAGGATAGTGATACATCATGAAATATGTGGGTAGAAAAGCTTTACTGCCCAGCCAGCAAAGCCATGTGGGCCCCATATGGTTTAAAAGTGGGCAGAAAATGTGGCCCCGAATTGACTTGTCCCAATGATTTATATTACTGGATTGGAAATCATGTGACAGACATGTGACTAATCGACTATTTTGGCATTTATCAAGGTTTTTAGGCTATTTTGGAGTTTAGCTAATATTTCAGCTACATGCTAGTTATTTTGGCTAATTTAGGAGTTTTTCAGTTATTAGGCTATTTTGGAGTTTAGCTAATATTTCAGCTACATGCTAGTTATTTTGGCTAATTTAGGAGTTTTTCAGTTATTAGGCTAATTTGGAGTTTAGCTATTATTTCAGCTACATGCTACCTATTTTGGCTATTTTTTTTTTTTTAAGGCTATTTGAGTTTAGCTAATATTTCATCCGCAAGCAAGATGTTTTGACTAACTTTGGCCTTTTTTCCGTTTATAGGCTTTTCTGGCATTTAACTAATATTTAGCTAGCTATCGGCTTCATCGGCTTTAGCTATCAATTTCAGAAAAGCCAAGTGGGCCCCGTATGGTTTAAAAGTGGGCAGAAAATGTTTCCCCGAATTGGTTTTTCCCAATGATATATTTTAGTGGATTGGAAATCATGTGACAGACATGCGCCATCATTAAAGCATCGAGTCTTCTCGAGTAATGAATGGTGGAGGTCCGAAAAAGTACGAAAGGAGACGCAGTGTTTTGCAAACACCTTGACAACAAAATAATCCGATGGAGAGGACTCATCACAGGACAGGAATCGCATTTTAATGGAGAAAAATTTGACTGGGAACCGTGAACTGTGTGCTAAAGTGGATGCTAGCGACTTGCGAGTAGCATGCTAGTTTGGGTCTTCGATGTATGGTTTTATTAATGTTTCATGTTTTAAAACATGGCGGATGTTAATCGCACATATTTACGTTCAACCTGCACAAAAACTGATGGAAATTCATGTTGGAAACACGTAAAATGTGCGGTCAAGATGCACGTTGCTGCATGTTTTGCTAGCTCGGGGTTAGCTACTTTAAGAGCCTAAATCTGGTTGTCGGTCGCACTTTTTTTTGTAAGAAAAAAAAATGGTGGTAGACGTATCAGGAAGTGACGGCGAAGGCTCTAGTCTGATTTAGCGAGGGCTATGGGGGAACTCAACACTCCAGTTCTTACTTACAGTTAATGCTGATCAGGTAAGTTCTGACAATCCATTTTACAGGGTATTGTCTATATGGTGGAGACCAAGAGTACTCCGTAAGAGTTTGATTCAACTTTTCTTAAAGAGACCAAATTCCAATTGAGTTTTTTGGTCACTGTCTTCCTCATCAACGAACACGCACATATAAGCACGTTCTGGGCTTGCTCGTTAAAACTCTTGCGTCCACACGTTGTTACGGCTGAGGCCGTATGTATTGTTTTTTTTTGTGCATTTGGAATGTTTTTCTGTTTCTCTTTTCTTTGATTCTCTGGAAGTGAAAGTTTTAATTTCTCTAAAAGAGCTAACATAGTCCAACACATTCTGTTTGGTTTCACCAAAGTTAGACAGGAATTTGTCTTTTAGAAGTTTCAGAGGACCACGAACCGTGTGACCAAACACAAGCTCTGCCTGACTGAATCCAGTGGATTCTTGGATACTTTCTCTGGTTGCTAACATAAGAAAAGGCAGACCTTCATCCCACTCTTTGCCAGACTCTAAACAGAACTTTTTTAACATAGATTTTAAGGTTTGGTGGAACCTTCAAGTATTAAAATCTATTGTTACGTCCTGCTGCTACTGCTGGACCTTTTCCCATCCAGTCCTTCTGCTCACCTGGCAGGTGTGGCCTTAATTGGCACCTCCCACACCAAGGAAGGCAGGGAGCAGGGAGCAGGTTGAGGACCTGGTTGGGTTTTAGTTGGTGTGGTGCTGGTTTGTTTCATTCTCTTCTACCCCCTTTGTCCTCAGCAGTCTTAGACTGCTGGGTTTTGTTATTTTACTTTGGGGCTGGACCTTGGTAGTCTTAGTTTGTGGGCTTTGTTTGTTTTCTTTCGGTAGTTTTGGTTAGAGGGAGCTGCTGACTCCGACGGTTGACATGGCTGAGTCAGCAATCTCCCTGACTTATTTTATGTTTGGCCAAGGTTCCAATTAGGGCTGCCACGATTAGTCGACTAATCGACGACTAATCAACTATTAAAATAGTCAACGATTAATTTAATAGTCGATTAATTGTTAATTTATATTATATGGAGTCGGAGTGTAGTAAAGGTGAAAGTTATAATGGCATTATTCTAGCTTTTTGGAATATTTTGGCATTTATGAAGGTTTTTTAGGCTATTTTGGAGTTTTGCAAATATTTCAGCTACTTGCTAGCTATTTTGGCTAACTTTGGCTTTTTTCAGCTTTTAGACTAATTTGGCATTTAACTAATATTTAAGCTGGCGATCAGGTTGAGCATTTTCAGCCATTAGCTTCAGCGATTTCAGCTATCAACTCCAACATTTTTAGCTATCAATTTCAGCATCTTCAGCTATCAGTACTAGCATCATCAGCGGTCAAATTCAGTTTACAGCATTCACACTAGAATTATTGCAGGTAATGCTATATATCTAGTTTTTAGTTGGTTTAAAGCTATTGATGTTTAAGATGTGTGCTTTCCATCCAGTTTGCGCATGATTCGATTAGTCGACTAATCGGAAAAAATAATCGATGATTAGTCGATTATCAAACTAATCGTTTGTGGCAGTACTAGTTCCAATTCCCTTTTTCTTTGTCTTTTTACTTGAACCAGCACACTAATTGTTTTTCCCTAATGCATTTCAGGACACAGTTTCTTTGTTTCCTTTATTAAATGAACTGTGTTCCTCATTGGTGTCCAGCTTTTGTTTTGGTCCGATTTTTGGCTTTAACCCTAGACTTGAGCCAGGTCTGGCCATTGGGGCCGTGACAACTATCATTTGATAAACAAGTCTGTTGCTAAATTAATAAAGGAAAATGAAGACCTAAAGCATCACAAGTGAAGCTTTTGAGGTTCAGTGTGAACCATTGACTGTAGAACCAGAGCAACTGAGTGTGACATCACGCATAAAATGGTTTACCTCCTGTTCCAACTAGATGAAGTCAATTCGGTCGCCATTTTGTTGCGATATGGATGCCGTACCATGTGGGAGGGATCAGTTTGTAGTGATTGGTACAAATTGGTAGAAGTCATTATGTCTATGGTAATCGCTCTTGCCAATCAGGAGTGAGATTGTTGGAAGTTCACGCCCCTACCACTTGAAAGCGGGCTACACAGAATTTGTCAAACATTTCAAATGTTCGACATGGGGTACCCAGCAGGTACCACATGCTTTTAGTCAAACATCTGATTGGCCAGTTAACAATTTTAATAACTTGCACTACAAGCTAATATGCCAAGCAATAACGGAGTACAATGACGGAGAAAAAGCTGTTTATTTCGCAATAAAAGTCTATGAGATATTGGCTTTTTGGAGCTTGGAGGTACTTCCTGTTTGGAACACCAATGGGGGAGGGGTCACACAGTCCAGTTCTCATATACAGTTAATGGTGTGAACACATGTAAGATTTCATTGCAGAAAGCTGCTGACATACGGCAGTAATCTAAAATGTAAAACGAATACAAAATTGATCCTAAATGATACGTGATGCTTCACCCAGTTCAACGTATGGATTAGAACACAGCGTCAAGCGTTTAACCATTTTTTAATTAACGACCACTGTTGTTGTTATGAGACAATAACATCAACAATACAGTGAAAAGCAAAGCTTCTCATGCATCCTTGAAAAAAAATCATAACTAATCAATGAACACTTCAGAAAACCATGAAGAAAATATTCAATGTTAACAGTAGTGCTGCCACAAACAATTATTTTAATAGTCGACTAATCACCAATTATTTTTTCAGATTAGTCGACTAATCAGGTCAAGCATAAAGTGGATGTAAAAGACACATCATTAGCTTTTAACTAACTAAAAACTAGATATATAGCAGTACCTGGGATAAAGCTAGTGTGAATGCTGTAAGCTGAGTTAGGACTCTGAAGAGGCTAGTGACGATAGTTGAAGATGCTGAAATTGATAGCTGATAACGCTGAAGTCGATAGCTCAAAATACTACAGCTGATAGCCAGCTAAAATATAGGTTAAATGCCAAATTAGCCCAAAAATTTTGAAAAAAGCCTAAGTTAGCCAAAAACAGCTAGCATGTAGCTGAAATATTAGCTAAATTTCAAAACAGCATAAAAACAAAAAAAGTCTAAGTAAGCTAAAACAGGCTGAAATGTTAGCTAAACTCCGAATTAGTATAAAAAAACTGAAAATAGTACCGGTAGCCAAAATAATTAGCATGTAGCTGAAATATTAGTCAAATTCCAAAATAACCTAAAAAAATGTAATAAATGGCAAAATAGTCTAAAATTCTAGCATAATGCCATTATAACTTTCAGCTTTACTACACTCTGACTCCATATAGTATAAAGTAACGACTAATTGACTATTAGTCGTCGACTATTTTAGTTGTCGATTAGTCGACTAATCGTGGCAGCCTTAGTTAACATTGATGGTCTTTAAACAAACTTACAGCTGTGATAAGACAACCTTGTTCGGTTTAAAGCAACTTATGAATGTTTGTTAATACAATTTAATGTGAAGGAGACTGAAATAGTGCCAAAAGGGATACCTTTGACTAAGAGCTTGGCTGCTGAGGTTAAGCTGCCCGCTTTGAAGGTGACAGTGCCAGAATCATCTGTGGCCAGGTTCTTTAAGGTGAGAGTGTGGACGTGGCCTTCCCCCTCCCCTATTTCAGCACTGGGGCAGTTCTCCAGCAGCGTACCATCCAGCCACCACTGCACCTTACCGGGCGCCCTGCCAGAGAGCTGGCAGGAGAAAACTGCCCACTCCCCAACGAAGACATCGGTGGTCTTAAGACCAGACACAATGAAGACTTCTTTCACTGTTGAGTGAAAAAACACACAAGACTCCATAAAACGTAAGGTTAAGAAATTAACCCCGGTTCTCTGAAACATGAGTGAGGTATCTCACTATGGGACACGCCCCCTATGCGCTGTCCCCAGAAGCTTTTTTTCATTACGCCAGTCCTGACTGGCCGACAGGAAGTGACGTCCACTCTAGGAGGAGGGACTTCCTTCTACTATAAGAGTGGGGCGTCACCTTTCTCTCCTCAGTCTAAGAAAGCTCACCTCTTCTCGCTCCAGGCAAGAAGGGTTGTCTGGTGAGATACCTCACTCATGTTTCAGAGAACCGGGGTTAATTTCTTAACCTTACGTTCTCTTTCAACATTCATTCGGTATCTCACTATGGGATATTGAGACTCCCGGATTGCCAGACAGGCTTCCTTGAAGACTAAGAAGCACCCAGTCATTCAAACTGGCGCAGAAGCCACACCTAACACTGCATGAGACAGAGTTGGTGCGGTCACATCCAGTTTATAGAATCTGGTGAAGGTGTGGGGTGAGGCCCAGCTGGCAGCCTCACATACGTCACCCACCGAAATCCCTTGAAACAGTGCCCAAGAGGAGGCCATTCCACGCGTGGAGTGAGCCCGCAGACCAGCAGGGGGGTTCCAATCCCCTGACATTATAAGCCATGATAATAGCCTCCACAATCCAACGTGACAGACGTTGCTTAGTGAGAGGTCTACCTTTGTGCGGTGGGGCACACGACACAAACAGCTGTTCTGACTTCCTGAAGTCAGCTGTCACTTCTGTATAAATGCGCAGAGCTCGGACGGGCAGAGCGCATGAAGCCGCTCTTGCTCAACGGAGGCAAAGGGCGGTGGGTAGAAGGCTGATAGGTCGAGAGGGCGGCTCGACACAGCCGAATCAAAAACCTTGGGTAAAAAGGCAGGGTTGGGTTTCAACAGAACCCTCGAATCCCCCTGGAGAATTGCATGCATGACGGGTTAACTGACAACGCATGGATATCGCTCACACGTTTTGCAGAAACCAGTGCGATCAGCAAAGCCGTTTTTAAGGAGAGCACCCGCAGCTCGACCTGCTGCAGAGGTTCAAAGGGTGAACGTGTCAACACATCGAGCACCAAAGGTAAATCCCAAGGAGCGACCAGGCTCCTGGACACGGCCGTAGCCGGCGCGCTCCCCTCATGAACTGTACCACGAGCGGATGCTGACCGCCGTTCTGTTCCCAAAACCCAGGTGGCAAGCTGATATAGCAGCTGAGTACACCTTGATGGTGGAGAAAGCTAGACCCTTGTCTAACAGGTTCTGCAGAAATGACAGGATGTCAGCCACAGAACTCTGATAAGCCACCACAGCGGTTTTAGCGCACCAGTCCTCAAACGCACGCCATTTTCCATCATACGCTAAACGTGTAGAGGAAGCTCTGGCGTTTTGAATCGTTTCCACAACGTTTTGTGGGAGGCCAGTGGCGGTCAGGTTTAGCCTCTCACAGGCGGCCCATAGTGCCATATGACCTGGATGAGGATGGAAGATTTCTCCGCGCGCCTGCGACAGCAGGTCCCTGCGGAGGGGAAGTGGCCATGGCTCTCTGTTCAGCAGCTGAAAAATCTCCGCTAGCCAGGGTTTTCCTGGCCAGCGTGGAGCTATCAAGATGAGAGAATGCTTCCCGCACGCACCCTGGCCAGGGTGGGGGGTATCAACTCCAGTGGAGGAAACGCATAGAGCAGGACCTTCGGCCATTCGTGTGCTAATGCATCCAGTCCCAGTGAGGAGCCCTGATCGGTCAGGGAATAAAACTTGGACACTGCGCATTCTCCACGACGCAAAAGGTCGATTTTCTGCTCGACCGTAGATGGTCCAAATCTGAGCCACACATCGCTGTGGAGCTTCCACTCCCTGTAGCGAGGGTTGCCCCTGGACAGTAGATCCGCCCGCGGTTCATTATGCCGGAACATGGATGGCTCTTAGAGAGCAGGCGAGAGCTGCTCCAAACTATCAGTCTGTGTGCCAACATGTGCAGACGACTGTGAGCGAAGCCCCCCCTCTTTGTTGATATATGCCACCACAGTGGTATTGTCGGTTCTGACCAGAACATGCTCCTCCCTTAAGAGGGGCAGAAATGGTTCAGCGCCAGAGACACGGCCAGAAGCTCCAGGCAGTTTATGTGGACTGACTGCATGTGTGAGCTCCATGAACATTCACTGTCATGCCTTCGTGAGTGGCCCCCCAGCCTGTCAACGAAGCATCTGTGGTCACAATCTTCCTTGTTTGGATGGTACCATGGTAACGCCCCTGGTTAGGAAGTGAGCGCTCCTCCATGGACGGAGGCGAGGGCACACCTTACGTTACATGAACTCTGCGGTGAGCGTGGTGGGCGGGCTCAGGTTGAGCGACGCCACCGTTGAAACGGCCGCATATATAGGCGACCTAATGGGACCACAATTATGCAGACGCCATCAGACCAGCAGTCTGAGACACTGCCTGAACCGGAGACACGCCCCCTTCGGAACAGTGCCAGACAAGCCTGGAAGGCTCTCACTCTGTCCGCGGAGAGTCGCGCTCTGAATTCTGTTGAGTTCAGAGAAAGCCCGATGAACGTGATCGTTTGGGCTGGGATCAAGAGGCTCTTGTCCCAGTTTATAGTGAAACCCAATGCGATCAAGTGTGACGTAAGCAGCTCTGCGTGCGCAGAAAGTTCTCCGGGAGATTGCGCTGCGAGAAGCCAGTCGTCTATGTACGTTGCTAATCGCATCCCCCTCTCTCAGAGGCGCGATTGCCGCTTCCGTACATTTCACAAACACCCGGGGGCTTAAGGACAGGCCAAACGGGAGAACCACATATTCGTATGTCTTCCCTTGAAAGGCAAATCGTAGATACTTTCTGTGCGGGGGATAAATAGGGATGTGAAAGTACGCGTCTTTCAGATCTATGGAGATGAACCAGTCCCCTTGACGCACGAATCGCATTAGAGCCGCGTGCGTCAGCATTCTGAACGTATACTGTCTTAAGTATTTGTTCAGAGCGCGCAGATCTAAAATCGGGCGGAGACCTCCGTCCCGTTTCGGAACCAGAAAGTATCGGGAATAAAATCCGTCCGCGCTCTGTGCTGGCGGGACGAGCTGGATTGCATTTTTTCTCATGAGCGCCGTGATCTCGGTTTGTAAGGCGCGCGCTCTCTCCCCGTGAACCTGCGAGTGCAGGATGCCGTTGAAACGGGGGGTTGTTAATGCAAACTGAAGCCTGTAACCTCTGGTTACAGTTTTCATCACCCAATCGGAAGCCCCACAATCTCGCCATGCTTGTGTGTTTGCTGACAGCGGCCCGAGATGTGGTGGCCTCGGAAATGGAGCGAGTGGTACGGAGTGCGCGTGCACGGGTCGTGCTCTGCTCGCCTCCAGCAACCTGGGCTGCAGTGCCGCGGGGGGAGGGCTGCCCCTCCCCAGCGGCCTCATGTGCAGCTGCGCAGGCTTGTACCGTTCTGTTCCCCTTTTTGTGTTTTCTTCCCTGCGTGTGCGCGTCATGAGCATTGAACTGAGACGTGCGCACGGGAAAACTTTTATTGAACACATTTTGTTTAACAACAGAACGTCTTTGCACTGGTGTGTGCCTGAACACAGCTGTGGCTCCACTGAGCTCTCTGCTGGTCCAGTCTTCCTCCTTTTCAACTGGCTGTGTGCTGGGAGCGCCAGCGCATCCTCTGCACGCCTTTTGGAGGGCTTGGAACATGTCACTGAACGGGACAGAACGTTGTCTGGGAGGGTGAGGGCAGGTGTCTGGCCGAGCCCGCTCCCCTCCCGGTAGAGAGTGCCTCAGGTGGCACGTCTCTTTTTCTTGGAGCTCCCGGTGCTCGACGGGGCCGGCTGGTTTCCCGGTGACACCTTGGGAGCAAACGGCTTCTTGGTCCACGCGCCTTTCAGCTCCGTGGGTTTGCCGTGACCGCGGTCGTCCAACTGTGGTTGGGGCTGACGCCTGGGAATACGAAAAGCCGGTCGAGCCACAGTCTGAGCGAAGGTCTGACGCGGTGCAGCTGAGGGAGGGGGTGCCTTCCTGGGCAGGCAGAGCTGGAGAGCCTCGCCCTCTCTCTTCTTTTCCTCGCACCGTTTCTGCATCGTGGCCACCGCTGGTCCGAATAAACCTTTTGGGTCCACGGGAACGTCGAGGAGATGAGCCTTCTCCTTCTGAGACAGGCTCGAGAGGTTCAGCCATCTCGCCCTCTCCTGAGTCACCATGAGGGCCATGGCCCGCCCGGCGGCTTGGACAGCAGACCTGTGTAAGCGCAGGCAGAGGTCTGTCACCACGCACAGTTCATCCCACAGGTCTGAAGTTGGGAGGCTGACATCTGCTCTTGAATTTCCGCCTGATAAGCGAGGAGCAGAGATGATGCGTTCAGGGCCTTCACTGACGAGGCTACCGATTTGTAGCCTCGGTCAGTCAGCGTAGACTGGAACCCATCGGACTTGGAGGGCAAGGCGGGGCTCGCGGAGGTCATGCTGGGCTTCTGCGTCGGGTGCAGGTGGGACGCCAGCAGAGGTTCCACCGGAGGAATGTGGGCGAAACCATTCTCCTCCATGCCAGCCCAGTCAAGCGCCGAGCTCCCAAGGGTGGGGTTCTTGGCGGTAAGTGGATTGCTCCACGACCGGGTCGCCTCCTCCAGGCACTCTGGGAAGACCGGCAACAGCTGTCGACCAGGAGACTTGGCTTTCGGGAGCCGTTTTCCCTCGTAGCGAGACGTGGGGGTCTCGGCGGGGGCTTCAGGCCACTCTACGCCCAGCTTTGCAGCTGCTCTCCTGCAGACATCGTGCAGGTCCACCGTGGCAGTCGGGTTTGGAGATCCGCTGCGTGTGCCGCTCAGTCCCGTCGGCTTCGCAGCCGAGGGAAAGAGAAAAGGTCCGCAGTCCTCCTCGTCCTCATCGGATCCGAGGCTGATGGACTCATCTCCGGAGTCAGACTCGGCGCCAGCGGCGTCATGCTGTTCCGGAGGTGCGGCCTCGTAAGGCTCCTCTGGGTCGCTCAGCGGGGCGGCAGCGTCTAGCTGGTCACCCCAGCTGGCGTCCATGGGAGAAGAATTTCCGCGGGCGCAGTCGGTTAACTCCGGCGGCGGGGGGGATGGCTACCCCCATCATCGGGTCAGCCGCTGACAGGCTCACTTGGCGCGAGAGCCGCCGTTTGCGGGTTTTGGCGGAGAGCCGTGCGCAGTGTTCACACGTGACCGGAGATGCTAATGCATCTTGGGCGTGTTGCAGCCCCAGACACGAAGCACAAGCAGAGTGGGTGTCTGCTCCTGCTATTTTGTTCCCACACGTGCACGCTCTCGATGGCGGCCTGACTGTGTCCATGGTGAGGACAGGTTTAGGCTCCATTCTATTGAGCTCCGATAAAAACGGAAGCTTCAGGTAGCTAGTATGGTGGCTAGCTCCAGCAGCTGCTGTTTGGTGACAAGCCAGCTACTTGGCTCAAAAAGCTAATGCAGCTTCGGCTAGCATTCGGCGACCGAGTGGTTAGCCCGCTCTGTGAACAGTTAAGCTAGTCCGCTGCTACAAGAGCCTCTGAGACCGTGCTTCTGGGAGCGAGAAGAGGTGTTAGACTGAGGAGAGAAAGGTGACGCCCCACTCTTATAGTAGAAGGAAGTCCCTCCTCCTAGAGTGGACGTCACTTCCTGTCGGCCAGTCAGGACTGGCGTAATGAAAAAAAGCTTCTGGGGACAGCGCATAGGGGGCGTGTCCCATAGTGAGATACCGAATGAATGTTGAAAGAGAACCCCAGTAACACTATTCCAACTCATCTAACAGACACTATCATGAACACTATGGAGGAAACTACCTTGCACTGCTAAAGAAGCTGTAGTGAGCTGGTTTCCTGCATCACAAGTATAGTAGCCACTGTCTTCCGGCTCCAGGTTTCGTATCCAGAGCTCTTGAACGAATTTTTCCTGCTTCATCTCATACTTCTTACCCGACTGGAGGACAACGCCTCCCTTTCTCCACTCAACATGAACACCTGGCTTAGATAGCTCACAGTGCAAGGTGATATCATCACCTTCTATGGCGTCCTGGTTCTTGAGTTCTTTCTTGAAGAACGTAGGAGCACCTGGTGAAAGTTTGAAAATGGAGAGGTTGTCATGTGACCCTGATCTGGTGCCATCAATTGGAGGGTGAGAAAAGATATGAAGTGGTTTTTGTAAAAATATAAGCCTGTTTTGTAGTTAAAATCAGTTCTATTATAAATTGGTGATGTAGCCGACCATAGAAAGACCACGGAACGAAAGTTTGTTCTTTACCTTCCACGGTCAACGTGACGTCACAGCGAGCGTCTCCGGTGTCGCAGGTGTACGTTCCTGAGTCATCAGGGCTCAGATTGTGGATATGAAGCTGATGGAAAGCCCCGTTCCTCTTCAGCTCATACTTGAGACCTGCTCGGATGGCCGCATCGTTCCTGATCCAGGTGACTGAGCCGGTGGGATCAGAAATAGAGCAGGCGAGTGTGGCCGATTCTCCTTCTAACGCCACAGTGTTTTGTGGCTTCTCGAGTATCAACACTGCAAATGTGGGAAATGTAGCATTTCAATGCTGTCTTTTCCCTTTTTCTTCTTTTCTTTTTCTTCAAACAATTGATACACTCCATATTCATTGATACACACAGGCTAAATATTTCAAATATTTACCAAATATCAGAACATTTCAGTTCCAATTTTTTTTAAATTACATGCAGTAAAAAGAAAAAACAACATAGGGTTATGATGATGAAAACCAGTGTTACCACGGAAATGACGATGTTATTAGAGATGCTTTGGATGACTGACACACCTCTTGACCATGCTGCCTGATTTACCTTTGGGTTTTTCTTCCACCAAAAGACAAGCCACACTCTTCTCTTCTCCAACTACGAAGGCCACATCCCCTGATTCATCTGTGGTTACCATCTTCAGAACCAGGCGGTGCACTCTGCCTTGGCTGCTCATTTGATTTAGATCATTGTTTTGAAGGAGGTTGTCTCCAAGCCACCATTCCCAGTTGGCGACGCCAACATGGGACAGCTCGACCTCAAAGCAAGCATCCTGACCGGTGGACACGGTTACATCGCAGAGATCTCGGACGATACGAACTTTCTCTGAGAGTGAACGGAGAGAATCAGATCTCAGAAAACTCGAGAGGTTTTTTGATAACAAACAATACTTCCATGACATCAAAACTAAAATAATTATAAAATTAAAAAGTCCTCATTTGATGGACTAAATTGGCTTTGAAAATATTCGTATTTCCTTGTTTTCTCTTTAAACTTTGGTTAAAGAAAAAGGTTTTCTAAACTTGTCAAAGTGTTATTCATTTAAATCCAACTGTAAGAACTTTCAAAGTTTTACTTTATCCTCATTTACTTAAGGCCGTGTAACACTGCCGCTACTTACAATTTGCGCATTTTCCACATATGTACTTTTAGTCTTTCGTAATCCATAGGTAATACACATAATTCATGCGTCTTTATTGCGTTCGTCAATCGTCGATGTGCGCAGATATATGCCGAGGGTTTTGGCTGATGGGTCTTTACATGAATTTGGTTTTGAGCTGTTCAAAATTTTTGGTTGGTTGAGAATTACGCGTATTTTACATATTTTATTAAGTAAATCTTACACAATTGTACGTAATTCTTGCGAGATATATATATAAAAATTTGTGACTTTCCAAGACTATTCCGACTGTTTAATTAAACAAAGCATTGCGAGGGCCCCCGGCAGGTGCTGACCGTCAGGAGTCAGAGCTCCAGCTACCCTTCTGGTCACCGGCGGGAGCAATCTCCAAAGTTCTAACTCAGCTGATACCAATCTGACAATCACCCACCTGCTTCTAAAGCAGCACACAGAGCCTCACTCTGTGCGAAGTATTGTTTTGTGCCATGCTGTCTGCATTACTGAGCATTTCTATCTGGACCTGATCTTCTGATTCTGACCCTGTTTACTCTGCCCTGACCCACGTCTGGACTCTGACTACTCTTCTCTCTTCTCTGATGACCCCATGCTCGTGAGTGACCTCTGCCTGTCTGACCCTGATTTAGTTTTTTGGACTTTTAGCTGTTCTTCGTTCCAGTCTGAACTAATAAACTTGCTGCAAGTGGAACCAGCTGTCTGCCCGTTTGCGACACTGATGTGATTTCTGCTCAGTGCTCTGGATGTTAAAGCGAAGAAATTCAATGACGCAAGGGTTTACCTGATCCTTGCAGAGTTTATTAATACTTCTTCCATGGTTTTTAGCATGGTTCCTTCATTCATTTGGCAAAATTTCACGTAAAGACCACAACTTTTCTCACTTGTTCCGCATATATTCACATATGACCCATTTTCTTCAGTGCAATATGTGTAAATCATATGTAGCGGCAGTGTGACACGGACTTAAACCAGCTACTCAACTGAACTGACTAACGCATTCTTCAAATTTTACAAAAATATACTTCTAAAGTCTCCCAGATAAAGCACTAGTACAAAGTTAGGCAATTAATGACTAAATTAAACATATAAGGGAATATGAATTAAACATTGTAGATGTTTTACCTTTTACAGTAAGATTGGCAGTGCTTTTCTTGTCTCCTGCCTCACATATATATTCACCACTATCCTCCTTCACCAGCTTGTGTATGATAAGGATGTGAGTAGTGTCTCTTTGCTGGATTGTGTACTTCTCTCCGTGGGTGATTACTGTGGAGTTTCTCCGCCAGGTCACCTTGCATTCAGAGCTGGATGTCTCACAGGACAATGAGGCTTCGCCACCTTCTGAGGACACTTGATTTTCCAGCTCCCTCCTGAATGTAACTGGTGCCGCTGCCAAAACGTAACAGGATGAATGATGTTACAACCTAATCTGTAAGAGTTAACGCAGCCTTCACACTTATGTGATCAATAATTGCATTTATGAATGCAGAAGTTTTTTTCAACAACTGTAGGTCATCCATCATCCAAAGACACAAAGCTTCTGATCCAACAAGTTTCTTAGAATAGCTGATGCTAGGGCTCCCACAATTAGCCGACTAATCGACAAATAAAATAGCCGACGACTAATTTAATCGTCGATTAGTCGTTACTTTATATTATAGAGTCAGAGTGTAGTAAAGTTGAAAGTTATAATGGCAGTATGCTAGCTTTTTGGACTACTTTGGCATTTATTTAGGTTTTTTTTAGGCTATTTTGAAGTTTAGCTAATATTTAAGCGGCATGCTAGCTATTTTGGCTAATTTAGGATTTCTTTTTAGTTTTTAGTCTTATTTGGAGTTTAGCTTATATTTCAGCTACGTGCTAGCTATTTTTGCTAACTTAGGTTTTTTTTTGGGCTATTTTTGTGTTTAGCTAATATTTCAGCTGCATGCTAGCTGTTTTGACTAACTTAGGCTTTTTCAGTTTTATAGGCTAACTTAGCATTTAACTAATAATTAAGCTGACTATCAACTTCAGCATTTTCAGTTATTAGCTTCAGCAATTTCAGATATCAACTTCAGCATTTTTAGCTATCAATTTCAGCATCTTCAGCTATCAGCACTAGCATCTTCAATGGCCAAATTCAGCTTACAGCATTCTCACTAGCATTAGCACACGTAATGCTATCTATCTAATTTTTAGTTAGTTTAAAGCTAATGATGGTTAAGATGTGTGCTTTACATCCAGTTTGTGCTTGACCCGATTAGTCGACTAATCGGAAAAAATAATCTGCGATTAGTCGACTATTAAAATAAATTGTTTGTGGCAGCACTAGGTGACGCAGACAGTCTGATTCTTAGAGAAACAGCAGCATTAGATAAAGGCTTTTATCTTTGAAATGTGATCAACAGAGAGGAATGTGACTCCTAAAAATTATTACTCTAAAAACAATTTAAATCTGACAAAAGAGCAGAAATTTATGGTCAGGAGAGAAAAACACCTCAAAAAAGTTAAATACAGTAATTAAAAAAAAATAAATAAACCTGCAAGAAACCCCCAGATACCCTGCCACCTTGTCAGAGCTTGTCATGTAACATTTTCATAAAAAACAACACTTTTCTCAAAATGGTGGCTTTTCTGGTAGATTTATCTCCATAGCAACCATTTCATTTTTGGCTCACCAAGGGGTAACAAACAGATATATGTAATTTTTAGAAGAATCCGCTAAACTAATTCTTTTGGACTTCCTCTGCAACAGTTTTTTGTTAACCACGCCCACATTCCTAATATGTTATATTGTATGTCATATCACTTTGCTCAGCTTGGGCCAAGGGTTCATGTATTACATTTTAACACATTTCCCCCCCCAAGTAGTTTCCCAAACAAGTTTGAGGCGATAAAGTGAAATGCTAGAAGGAGTCTTATACTGTAGAATGCAGAGAAAGGATTTTTTAAAGAAAATATCAAGATGAACCTTTATGGAGCTAAATTAGTGCCATTATTATTTGAAACCCAAATAAAACAAATTGAAAAAAAAAATTGTTGATTGCCAAAAATAAAGTCAAAAGTCCAAAACTTTCTGCTATACTAAAATGAACTCAATTATTTTCAGCTCCAAATGTTCAGATTTTTAGGTTTCAAAGCTCAAAATTTTAATTTTCAAATGTTTTTTTTACTTTCAACTCTTCTTTTTGTTTTCGTGTCTAAAAATTCTGTTTCAAACCTTTAAATAAAATCACGTTGGGGCGGTAATTTGGATAATTACAATCAGAAAATGGATGTTTAATCTGTACTATCATAGTCGGAAGTTGAAATTTTTAGTTTTGAAACAAAAACTGAAAATCATTTTTTAGAATCGCAAAAAGTTTTGGACATTTTACCTTCTTTTTTGGTTAAACAAATATCTTTTTCAATTAGTTTTATCTGGGTTTCAAATAATATTGGCCCCATTTAGCTCCATAAACTTAAATTGTGGTTATAGGCTTAAGCTGGTGGTGTGTGTGAATTTTCATGAAAATCGCTTAAACAAAATATTTCTTTCCCCAAATTATGCGAGAGTGCGAAAATCACCAAATTTCACACTTTTGCCATAACAAACCGTAGGTCATGTGGCCATCCCTAGATAATTTTGTCTTCCTTTGTGTATCCCCGACACGTGTTTTTGTTTTGTTGGTCAAATTTAGAAATATATATACATATACAAATGTTTTTTTTCCTTTACTTTTCGAATCTCTGAGAATAAATTCAAGTTTTTTTGCTTAGTTTTTTGACATATTAAAATTCTGAGAAAAATTACAAAAATAAATAAGAATAACTAACTTATTGTATATTCAGTCTTTATATTTTTTCATTAGAGCTAAAGAGCCACAATGAAAGGACAAAAGATGGAGCCACAGGTTGCAGACCCCTACCATAGAATCTCTAACAAAAGTGTTGCAAATGTCTCCAGTCTCCTGTTTTCACATTAAAAGTTCTCATTCACAAAAAATTCACACTTTCCTTTGTGTAACAGAAGACAAAGTAACTAGCAAAGGTAGAAAATATATATCAAAATAATAAGCATCACTGGCAATTGTTTTTTCTTCATCATTCATTTTCACCGAGTACAAGGTGTGTGCACATTTGAGTGAGTTTTAGAGTATGAATGAAAGTTTTGCTCAAAGACGCAGTCAGAGAGAAGAATTGTGAAAACAATCTGGTCCTCTCCGTCCAGGACTTCTGCAGGACAGAATGAAGGCTCAGCAAAGTCAAATTCAACATCGATCAAGATAAAAAAATGTAGAATTTGCTCTTAAAGATTCAAAAGCAAGAAAAAATGTTGTTTATATTTAAACCCCAACAAAAAATAGATGCAATCAAATGTAAAAAAACAATATGAGACTCCAAAAAGGAGAATCCTGGAGGGACCCAGTCAGATCCCTGATGCCTCCCTTACCTTTGACTGTCAGGGAGGCAGTGGAGTTGTGGTTTCCCACCGTGAAAGTGACGGTTCCAGAGTCAGCTGGAGTGACCCCTCTAAGTGTGAGACTGTGCAGCCGCCCCTCAGCTTTAATCAAGTTCATCTCGTTCATTTGTAGCGGGACGTCCTGCAGTTTCCACGTGACTGGAGGCGTGTCCTCGTGAGAAAGCAGACACTGGAAGCTGACGTCTTCTCCCTCATAAACGACGCAGCTCTCCAAGAATTTCAGAATGCTAACCTCCACCTCTGTTTGACAGAAAAACATTTCAGCTGAAAGCGTTGGAAGTCGTGGGAGTGATTTGGAGGGAGTGGAGTGAAAAGTCGTGTTAATCGTTGTGAGGAGGGAAAAGGAGACGAGCACAGATGATGAGATTTGGTGATCAGACTCGACGGCAAGATGTGGGAAGAATCAGTGAAGTGTTACGCAAGCAAGGAGTTCAAGAATAAAAGGTTTCAATGAGAAGTGGATGAGGGTTGGACAGAAAGTGACATGAAGAGGGAGGCGGGGCTTAAAAGGAAACCCTACCCTTCACAGTGAGGACGGCTGACGTCCTCTGGCAGCCGGTGTCACACGAGTACTCCCCTGCGTCAGATCTCTGCAGTTCATAGATGACGAGTTCGACTACCGCCCCGTCCTGTTTCAGCTGATGCTTGCTGCTGGTCGCCAGCACCCTGTCAGCGCACCTCCACACCACCATGGCTCCCGGCTTTGTGGTCTCACATCGAAAACTAGCACTCTGTCCCGCTTCTCTTTCAAGGTTCTGTAGCTGGGTTTTAAAAAGGACTGGCTTGGCTGTGGGGATTCAGGAGGAGAATAAAGTTAAAGAAAAGAGAGCACAAATGCTCAAGTTTGAGATAATTATTTACATCAAGTTAAGAAGGCCCAGAGGGATCAGAGCTAGTGAACTGTTTGTGTCCTCCAATGGTTGTTATAAGAAATCAAATGTATAAACGTACGTGTCGTCTGAATGATTCTGTAAATATAATCATCTTTTCCTTCACTAACATTGCATACAGCGTCTCATGATAAACATCACAGCTGAGGAAAAATTGTCATGATTGTTTCCTGGAAGGATAACAATCTGTCTGTTTTTTATGAATGTGTGTCTTCTGTATGTTTTGTATTATGGACTATGAGTCTGTAATAAAGTATATCCATCCATTCATTCATCCATACTTACATTCATCCATCCTTCCCTCATTCTTTTCATCCATTGTTCTATCCATCCATCTTTCCATTTATCTTTCAATCCTTCCATCCATTCATCTATCTTTCTGTCCTTCTTTCCATCCATCCATCCATCATCCATCTTTCCTTCTTTCCTTCCTTCTTTCTGTCCATCCATCCATCCATCCATCCATCCATCCATCCATCCATCCATCCATCCATCCATCATCCATCTTTCCTTCTTTCTTTCTTTCCTTCTTTCTTTCTTTCCATCCATCCATCCATTCATCCATCATCCATCTTTCAATCCATCCATCTTTCTATCATTCTTTCCATTCATCCATCCATCCTCCTTCCTTCCTTCCATCCGTCTTTCCTTTTTTCTTTATTTCTTTCCTTCCATCCTTCCATCCATCCTTTCATCCATCCATTCATCCATCATCCATCTTTCCTTCTTTCCTTCCTTCTTTCTGTCCATCCATCCATCCATCCTTCTTTCTTTCTTTCCATCCATCCATCCATCTTTCCTTCTTTCCTTCCTTCTTTCTGTCCATCCATCCATCCATCCATCCATCCATCCATCCATTCATCCATCATCCATCTTTCAATCCATCCATCTTTCTATCGTTCTTTCCATTCATCCATCCATCCATCCTCCTTCCTTCCATCCATCTTTCCTTCTTTCTTTATTTCTTTCCTTCCATCCTTCCATCCATCCATCCATCCATCCACCTTTCTATCCTTCCATTTCATTCATCTATCATTCTGTCCATTTTTCCATCCATCTTTCAATCCATCCATCTTTCTATCTTTCCTTCCATTCATCTATCATTCTTTCCATTCATCCATCCATCCATCCTTCCTTCCATCCATCTTTCCTTCTTTCTTTATTTCTTTCCTTCCATCCCATCCATCCATCCATCCATCCACCTTTCTATCCTTCCATTTCATTCATCTATCATTATGTCCATCTTTCCTTCCATCTTTCAATCCATCCATCCATCCATCCATCCATCCATCCATCCATCCATCCATCCATCCATCTTTCAATCCATCCTCCATCTTTATTTCCATCCATCTTTCTTTCAATCCATCCATCCAAGGTGAAATCCAGGTGCTCAGCTTTGTGCGAGCGTACCCTTCACAGCTAACTTGGCCGTGCTTTGATGGTCACCAGTGTCACACGTGTAACTCCCAGAATCCTCGGCATCAACATCATGGATTACTAATCCAGCCAGGCGTCCCGTTTGTTTAATCTCATATTTGGCACAAGGACAAAGACCAAGTTGTCCCTTTCTCCACTCCAAAGGAACATCAGGTTTAGAGAGCTCACATTGAAAGCTAACACTGTCTCCCTCTTCCACCGTTTGGTTTTCCAGTTCTTTAGAGAACACAGCTGGAGAAGCTGGAGAACAAGGAGACAGAGGATGATGTCATCCGGAACATCAAGAGAGCGAATCAGATAAAAAACGAGAGAATTTCCAGATTTTAAGGGTGTTCAAATACTTCAGTGTATGACTCGACACAGCTGTGAGGAAACAATATATCAGGAATCTCTTATACAGGATCCAACTCAACCACAGAACATTGTTACAGCATCGAGAACAGCAGCAGCAGCCCCAGAACAAGCCAGTGTGTCCTGATGCAGAAAATATGGAACTATTGGGGCTAAAATCCTAAATAAGTCATTGCTTCCCACCATGTAGCCCGACCTGACCAACACACTGTCTAAAATAACAAATTTAAAGAAACTACATACTTTGGAAGCTTTAGTGCCACATAATTCCAGAAAAACACGTAAAAAATATATTTCTGTTGTTTTTATGTTAAGACAAACTCCCATCTGTATGAACGCTTCATCCACACTGACCGTCGTACAAAATGAAGCTTAAACACAGAATCATTTTTGTAAACCAAAACATCTCAACTTTTACCCAGAAACTACAAAAATCCGACCTGCTGGACACAGAATAGAGAATCGATATTCCAGGATAGAAATGGCTTCATCCCTGAAAGATGAATTCATCCTGTTACAGCTGATAGAGCTGGACATTAATAGCAATGAAAATAGAGACAGAGGTGATCATTTTCCAGCATTCAATACAAAAGACGAGTTTATTCCAATATCAAAACAGGCCTTAATGAAGCAGAAAATGACCGTTTCATTTTATTAGATCACTTCTGAATGTCTTTTAATAGATATAAAAAAAAAATAATAATCAACCGTCTTCTTAACAAGAATATCATATTAAATTTCAATATTAAATAAAAAAAAATTATGACGGAGTATTACAGCCATCAAAAACAAGTCATATTAGTCCTAAATTTAAAACTTCAAAACAGAACTTCAAATCTTTGTAAATTTATGACTTTTTTCTTATAAAGTTACGAAATTTAAAGTAATAAATTTACATCTTTAAAACAGGTAAATTTATTAAAAAAAAAAAGTCATATGTTTAGCCTATAACTATTAAAGTCATAAATAGACGGCTTTATTCTGGTATTTTAACAGTAACGACTTTTCCACGTAAGTTTACAAGATTTTAGGTCAAAATAATGGTTTTTTTTTTTCTTTGTTTGTTGGTAAACTGGCCCCAATACTCCATCATATAAACTAAAGGAAACCTGTTAATAACTGTCTGACTTTCTCTGGAATGGCAAATTTTATCGGCATTCAATATTTTACCACATGTCAAACATACGGCCCACGGGGCGCATCCCGTCGGCCAGATGGTTTAATCCGGCCAAGTCATGAAGAGAAAAAAAACATAAGGATGTAGAGGGGAAAAAAAGCAAGTTTCTATCCCATTCCTGTGACGAGTTATGGTTAGTTCAAGAAATGCCTGCAATACGCAATTCTGCCACTAGGGGTAGAAACTGAAACGGCAAAAACAAAGCTACAGAAAACAAGTTGACAACAGGTTATTTTGCTATTCTGTTATTGGTCCGGCCTACTTGAGATCAGACGGGTAGAATGTGGTTCCAGAACCAACTCAACTCTAAACTTCTGTTAAAATATTCAGGTCTCTTCAACTAAATCAATAGTTTCTACAGATAAGGGGGAGGGGCTTATTGATCAAAATTGAAATTAATCAGCTTCTGACATAAAAGAAACAAAAAAAATGCAAAAATTAAGAGGTTTTAACATGCAGAACAAATAAAGTATAAATGGACGTCAAAATACAAAAAAAAGGGAAACCACTTAAAAGAAGACAGCACAATAACACTGAAAGCATCCTTCCCTTTTTACATTTTTATGTTAATCTTCTTTCTTGAATTCTTTCACAATTGTAAATTTTACTCACTTGATAAACAGCGCTCCCCATTGACTGTTAACAACAAAAACATCTAACAAAAAGCGTATTAATAAGAGGATGAATTGCACCAAAGTAAGTTGGTTGATCTGAGGAGAAACTGTGGAAAAAAGTTCACGAAAAAGCAAAAAAGCAGCAGTTGCAGACGTTTCTATGATCTACAAAATGGGGACACAAACACAAGCAAGAAAAGGCAAGATTTCATGGCGTGGCATAATGCAAGATTTAAATAAAAAATAGAAAATCAAGCAAAAGCTGCTGCTTGACAACACAGTGAAGGAAGAATTCTCTCAGAAGAGGTCAGTGACCCCGAAGGTGAGAGTTCAATCTGAATCAGCAATCCTCCTACCGTTGATCTTGATGCTGGCTGTGGTCTTCTGCTCTCCACACACACAGCTGTACTCTCCACTGTCCTCTGGCATCACCTCGTTGATCGCCAGCTCGTAAACAGAAGCCTTCTGCTTCATCTGGTGTTTCCCTCCAGACTTCAGGACCTGAGCTCCTTTCTTCCACTCCACAGGAAGTCCAGGTTTGGAGAGCTCACAGCTCAGAGTCACGCTGGCTCCCTCCTCAGCCTCCTGACTCTTCAGCTTCTGAGTGAAGGTCACGGGCTGGGCTGAATATTGATGAGACAAAAATGCAGGACAACATTCAAGAAAAAGAAAAATCTAACTCAGAAACGTACAGAAGCCAAAAACGCCTTTTTTTTTAATTTCTATTTTGGATCATTTTCTCTCTGATTATCATGCGAAAATCAATTTTTTTTCTCATGATAACAAGATAATGAAGAATATCTAGTAACCTCCTTCTCCTCCTTTCCTGCATTGAGACGCCAAGACTTGTTTTAACCCTTTAATACCCGAGGCGTCGTAAACACAAAAACAAAAAAAAAGATATAAACAAAATCAATAAAAATAAAGTTTAGCATAAAATACAACAGGGGTTTATACTCATTAAACCCCTATTGTGATGGTAAAATCTGTCTAATACCAATCCAAGAGGTTGACTGGTATTTCTTTTTGCTTAAACTTAAACACAAAATCTTTAACATTCTCTAACTTTTGAATCTTTAACAGGATAATTCACGGCACCTCCGGCCCATTCGGAATCTGCTGGAGTCACGTTGATCTGTTAACGGTTGGAAAGCTTCAGAAAATCAAAGAACATAAACACTGGAGATTCAGGGTTAAGTCTTTTTTTTTTTTTTTTTTGTTAACAACAAAAGCAGCTGAAGAAAGCTTTAGTTGAATTAAAAGAGTCATTTTAAATGGTATTTGTTCAAAGCTTTAACCGTTTTAGTGTAATTTATCTAAATAAAAGAGTTTTAGAGGCTTTTATTTGAATATCTATGAATAAAAATACAAATTTAAAGAACATTTCTACAGAGTTTCTGACAGTAAATTAAACTTTTTTGCTTAGCTGTTTGACATGTTAAAACTCTAAACAGAAAAGACAAAACTTCACTAACTAATCCATTATTTCTTCAATCGTTAGCATTTTCCTCCGTGGTGCGTTCACTAAGCTCCGAATATCTGCAACAAAAAAAGCAAAACATTCTTTATCCCAAGTTGTCACATATTGATGTTTGGTTAAGGATCCCTCCACGCCACTTTTTGACGTTTTGGATGACCCTAACTCGTCGCTTTTTGAAGTGCTGGCCTCAGGATGCGTCCCGTACGGTACTGAAACCTGTTACCGGTACCCTAACCCGGCACCAGACGCAGTACTGGACCCGAACCGGGTTAGAGTACTGATACTAGGTTGAGGTACCGGTGCGGTCTGTGTTTCGGTACTCGACTGGTTCCAGTTTGAGGCCCAGAGGTTGGGGACCCATGATTTAATGGGAACAACAGCACATCAAAAAATGACAAATTAGGGATACCCAAAACATCAATTTTTTTAGGACAAAAATGGACATTTTGGGTGTCCCCAACTCGTTGTTTTTTGACATGCTGGCTGTTCGTAAAATCAGGGGTCCTCGAGACACGTCCTGTACCGGTACACAAACAGGGTTAAGGTACCGATACTAGGTTGAGGTACCGGTGCGCACCACGTCCGTACTTCACCAATTACAGTTTTAGGGCCCGTGATTTAATGGGAACAGCCAGCATGTCAAAAATTGATGTTTTGGGTTTTGCCAACTCGTAGTTTTTGGACGTGCTGGCTGTTTGTAAAATCAAGGGTCCTCGAGACGCGTCCGCTACCAGTACCCAAACCCAGAACAGGACATGATACCAGCCACGGTACTAGATCCCAACTTGGTTAGGGTACCAGCACTGGGTTAGGGTACTGGTACCAGATGGAACAGCCAGCACGTCAATAAATGACGAGTTTGGAACACCCTAAATGCTAATATTTTTTACATGGAGAGATCCTTAACCTCAACGTCAATACGGAGGAGCTGGGAGTTAGAATGTGTGGCAACATCAAAAATAGTTTTGATGTTTTGATTCCGTTGTGGCTCCATCTGGGTTTTGCCTGCATTGGCTTAGGTGGGGACTCAGTGGTCTGGGTCCTACGCTAACCAGTCGCCTGGTGGACAGCATAGCGAGCTAACAAGCTAACATAGCCAGCTAACTGGGTCGCTGGGCAGCAGAGCCTGCGGACAAATCCACCTGGGGCTCACCAATTCAGTATTAATGTAAACCATATAGAGCCCACATTAAATGTTCACTAGGTATATTATTGATTGATTTAACACTGTCAATTTTTTCTCAAAAAAACTGCTTTGTTTTGCTGCGGATGGTATAAAATGAAAATATATACATATATATTTTAGCCGACGAGTCGGGCTGTGTGGCTATTTGGATTCGCTACTGTCCAGAGGTCAGTGAACGCACCATGCAGAGAGGCTCGGAGGTTCTGGGTTCTGTCATTCAATCCGTTCATTTGAGGGTTTTAGGATATAAAATATTTTGTGATAACGAGATAGCGGATCTAATTATCACAAAGAAACATTAAAAAAAAAAAAAGTAGGGCAGGCCATTTTAAACTTATAACAGTTAAAGAATAATCTTTCGGTGCATCTCCCTTCCACTCCTACCCTTCACGTTGATGCTGGCTGTGGTCTTCTGCTCTCCACACACACAGCTGTACTCTCCACTGTCTTCAGGAACCACCTTGTTGATTATGAGTTGGTTTACTGAAGCGTTCTGCTTCATCTGGTACTTCTCTCCAGACTTCAGGACCTGAGCTCCTTTCTTCCACTCCACAGGAAGTCCAGGTTTGGAGAGCTCACAGCTCAGAGTCACGCTGGCTCCCTCCTCAGCTTCTTGGCTCTTTAAAATCTGTTTGAAGGTCACTGGTTTTTCTGTTTAACACAGTTTGACGAGGAAATGTGCATCATAAAATAAAAGCATCGCAAGACACACTCGACAAAGAGAAGAATCCATACCAGAACAAAAAAAACAAAAGAAGTATTTATGTTTTAAAAACGTCCTTCCTACCCTTGATATTTAGGTTTGCTGTTGTCTTTTGGGTTCCACACACACAGCTGTATTCTCCACCGTCTTCTGGGACAACGTTATTGATTACGAGTTCATAAACAGCCGCCTTCTGCCTCATCTGGTGTTTCTCTCCAGACTTTAGGACCTCTGCTCCTTTCCTCCACTCCACTGGAACTCCGGCTTTCGAGAGCTCACAAGTGAAAGTAAAAGCGGCTCCCTCTTCGGCTTTTTCACTTTTAAGCTTCTGCACGAAGTTTGGAGGCGACGCTGCACAGACGTGTTCCAATGCATGTCAACATTTGGGACTTTTTTATAGAAGAAGCAAGAAGAACGAATTCATACCAGTGACTTTTAAGGTAGCGGATGTCGTCTGGTCCCCAACCACACAAGAGTATTCTCCACTATCTTCAACCGTCAAACTCTTAATTTGAAGTAGACAGGAAGTTCCCTTTTGCATCATCTCATACTTTTCTCCTGGTTTTAAAAGTTCAGAGTCTTTCTTCCACTGGACAGCGGCGACCGCGTTTGGATAGTTCACAGCTCAAAGACACGACTTCTCCTTCAGTTTTGCTCTGATTCTTCAGCTTCTCAGTAAAAGCTGCTGGCAGGACTGGAGCAAAATACATCAGACAGACGCATCGTTTTGATTGAAGAATATTGCAGGTTATGAAGGAAAAGTTCCTGTTCTTTAAGATTAGCTTAAAACGCTTCAAGTTGGAAGATTTCCCGTTTTATGGAGGATTTACTAAATAATGACCTTTTATTTTAAATACAGATATGTGTCTGAAAAAGAGAACTAAATCAACAGAACGCATGGTGGGCAGGCCCAATGCAACAGCATGCAAATGTATGTCGGTCGTATAAACCTCCAAGTGAAAAAAGAAAAACACTTCCGAAGATGTCCAAGCACAAAGCAGAAAAAAACAAAGAGGAGAAACATGCAAAACAAAAACATAACTATGGTCACACCATCAGGAATATTTGTATTTGTTTGGAACGCTTTAAGGAAAATATTCATTATTCAAATGCATATTTTTTCCTTTAAGTTCATGTATTTATACTAGGGTTGGGTTAATAAAATTTATTTGAATCAATTTATTCAATTCATAAAAATATAAATAGGTTTAACACAAATTGCTAAAGTCCGCTTGAATAGTTAGCTTGATGCTAATGTTCAATGGAATTTTCCATAGGACGGCTAATGCTAACATACATTACTGACCAAATAAATCTCTTTATAAACTCTCAAGTTTGAATTTTCCAAACTATTTAAGGTAATTCTTCTTAAAGTAACCATTTGTGGTCTAAAAAATCGTTTTCATACTTTTTTCTTTTTCTGGAAAAAGCTGTACTTCTGTAGCGCGATCGCCACCTAGTGGCCAAACTGAAACGCCCTCAAGGAGAAACAGAACAATGTTTACAATATTAATATTCTGTTAGAACTTCTCCTTTAAAGAATCTTGTAACTCTGTATAAAATTACCAATATCATTATTTCACTAATACATTTTAAAGTATGAGAAGCGTATCAGATTAATATAAATATATTCAAAATATAGTTAATTAATAATGTATTTCTAAAAAAATGTGTAAAAATATGTAAACTCAAAAATAAATTGAAGAATCGAAAAAAATGTGCTTGGAATCAATCAAGGCTCTTGTGAATCAAATTGTTTCTAGAAATTATAATCGATACCCAGCCGGTTTATGGATATTACATTTACTGACTAAACATTTAGTTAGCAAAGTAAACATCAAGTTAGTTTTGTTTATAATTATATATATATATATAGTTTGTGAAATAAAAAATTAAAATCTCATAAAATTAAATATTAAGTTGGCTAATTAAATACTGCAGATCCAGCATAAAATTTTTATTTTCCAAACTAAAAATTCTAAATTAAAGTCCAAATTAAATATTTAGATTAGAGTTAGATATGTAAGTTTTTAATTAAATATTTTTAGCTCCAAGCTAAATATTTGGCTAGTATGCAAATTAATTTGCTGGTGAATGATAGTGGACAACCAAAATAAAAGCTGGAATTACAACATGCAATTATTTTTTTGGTTCATTGACGTCTCCAGTATTTTCATTCAAAGACATCCAAGGACAGAGCAGAAGAAATGAGAGTAGAGTGCAAACACAAAACAAAAACACAACCGCTGTTTCCATAGAGCTCATCACACACCACAAACATAGAACGAGCTTTTCAGCAGGAGGAATCATATAGTTTTAGTTACAAAACCTTAAATAAAATACTCTGAACAACACGAACACTAGAGTGTAAAACGTAACAACTACCGGAGCCACAGATGTGCTTTAAAAAACTACTAGAAACCAAGACACAACCTGACCACACCAACACCGTGACCATTCAGCTCAGGAAACAACAACTCACTGCAAAGGCTTAAAGACCCACACTGATAAAAAACAGTGTTTTTTGGATGTTATTGAAGCATTTTTTTGATGATTTATTAAGAAAATGAAGATTAAATTGCATTTTTGAGTATTTCTTTATTCCAATCATTGTGAATCAGCAGCAGACGGAAAAGAGCTTGATTGGGAATATATGGGCAGGAAGGGGGCGGAGTTACTCCAACAGTCCCGCCCACAACTCAGAAGCAAATTTCTATTGAACTATTGCAGTTCTGCAAAAACTATATCCAATAGGGCTGCCACAAACGATTATTTTAATAGTCGACTAATCACCGATTATTTTTTCCGATTAGTCGACTAATCTGTTCATGGCCAAAGTGGATGTAAAGATGCTGAAGTTGATAACCAGCTAAAATATTAGTTAAATGCAAATTAGCAAAAAATAAAAGAGCCAAAGTTAGCTAATAGCTAGCATGCTGCCGAAATATTAGCTAAATTCCACATTAGCCTTAAAAAAAAAAACGGAAAAATCCTATATTAGCCAAAACAGCTAGCATATAGCTGAAATATAAGCTAAACTCAAAAATTGCCTAAAAAACGTAAAAAAGCTAAAGTTAGCCGAAATAGCTAGCATGCTGCTGAAATATTAGCTAAACTCCAAAATAGCCTAAAAAACCTTAATAAATGCCAAAATATTCCAAAAAGCTAGCAGAAGGCTATTATAACTTTCAACTTTACTACAATCTGACTTCATACAATATAAAGTAACGACTAATCGACTATTAAATTAGTTGTCGATTATTTTAATAGTCGATTAGTCATCGATTAGTCGACTAATCGTGGCAGCCCTAATATCCAAGAAAATGACCTTTTTTCTAGTTTTAGCTAAAAACTTGATGAAAATACACAAAATAGATCAGAGTGGATCTTAAAAAAATATCAAACCAGTCTAAAAAAACACAAATTAAAGAAAATTGAATTAAGAAAACAGTCAGTTGAGCACTGCAAACAAAGAAAACCAAACTCTGACTCAACATCTAGACTTTCCCCTCCGGTCCGGTTCTTACCTTTGACCGTCACCTTGGCCATGCTCTTGGCGGTTCCCACGTCACATGTGTAGATGTCCGTGTCCTTCTCCTCCAGGTCGTTGATGGTGAGGGTAATCACTCCCTCCTTCTGGGACATCACGTATCGACTGCCGGCCTTGAGCTCGGCGTGGCCTTTGAGCCATGTCACCGTGGACGGGGTCAGTGCTGTCTCACATTTCAGAGTCACAGAGCTCTTCTCTTCTGCTTGACTGTCCTCCAGTGCTTTAACGAATTTATGGACCGGTTCTGTGAGGAGATAAAAGTTTTGGAACGGCTATCATTTTTTTTTTAACTTTTTTAGAAACGTGCTGTTGTATTTTTAACTGGCCAATCCCAAAATGCTGTCAAAACCATAACTCCTGTGTTGACTTATGGCTAAAAGGTGACCCACTGCCATGTATGTTTAAAAAAAACAATACCATAACTTATCCAGTCACCTAAATTTGACATTTGATTCCTTTTCCTTGACTGACTGCATCATTAGATTAGGTTTATGTCATGGTTTTAGAGTCACAGTTTGCATCATTTTTAAAAAGAAAAAATACACAATGACATAATAATATAATAATAAAAGTCTACTATTTATATTTTGAAAAGCTTTAAAACACGTATTTAATTAAAAATATATAAGGTTTTTAAAAACATCTATACACACACAAATATATATCACACGTAAAACATTTTTTCATCAAGGTGTATTCATGAAAAAAAAACCTTAATGATATCTTTAAACTCAAGATATTGCTATATATAAAAAATACTTAAGATCTTCATATCAATACAAAATTAAAGAAAGAAATAAAAATTAAAAAAATTAGCGTTTTTTTTATATCGAGTTAATCTTATATATATATTTATAAAACTGTTGTCATGTTCTCAAATACAAACAAAAGTCCAACTATTAACTTGCATGAAAGTTTTATTTGAAATCAGTTGAAAACACATTGCTAGCATTTTGTTGTGTACGTGGTACACACTGTGTTGCTGCTGTTAGTTATAAATGTGTAACTTTGAGGTTCTTAACAGAACTATTATGTTATATCTATTGGGATAAAGCTCGATGAGGTGTTTATTATCATAAATTAATGGAGTATGTGGAGGACTGATCACATGAACTGTCTAATGAAAATTTACTAAGATCGTTTTAGCTGTTTTGGAGTTTAGCTAATATTTCAGTTACTTACTGTCTGTTTTGGCTAATTCAGGATTTTTTTTTTTTTTTTTAAGGCTATTTTGAAATTTAGCAATATTTTCAGTTGCATGCCAGTTGTTATAGCTTTTTAATTTTTTTTTTGTACTTTTTTAGGTTAATTTAGCATTTAGCTCATCTTTTAGCTGCTATCAGCTTCAGCATTTTTAGCGATTAGCACTAGCATCTTCAGAGGCCAAATTCAGCTTACAGCATTCTCACTAGCATTATTGCAGGTAATGCTATATATCTAGTTCACAATTATGTTAAAAAGTTACAGTTTTGAAGTTTTAAAACTGTAGTTTTACAGTTCTCAATAAATGTTTATCCCGTCTGACCCGCGACCGAAGGTGTGTTTTGGATTCTGGCTCCTTGTGCGATTGAGTTTGACACCCCTGATCTACATGTACTGTGGTAGTAATAAGAAGTTTGTGGTCAATATTTTTAGGAATGCTCTGAAAAGCGTTCCTACTGTTTTTATGTGTTAAGTTAGAGCAATGTTTACTTGATGCTTTGTTCTTGTGTTTTGTCTTGTTGCTTTATTATTTGAGATTGAAAAAAAAATACCCCTTGTTGGTGAAGAATTACAGGTTGGAAGATTAGAAAAACTTTAAAAAAACATTTTTTTTGTTGTAGTTTGATGTTTTACTGCAACAAACTTAAAAATATATATATCTTGAAATGAGGCCTTTTCCAGCAGTTATTAGGTTAATTATGATTAAAAATAAATAAATTAGGTTAATTAAAACAGTTCACAATTAATTAATCGCAAAAATAAAGGAACCTCATGACAGCTCAAGCAATTGTAAACCTTTACTGTGTAAAATAAAACTGTTAAGATAGTTGGTTTGTGTTTGTAAAAAGTGTAAAAATGTTCACTAGTAATTAGATTTTTGTCTTGTGCGACAAAAAAATATAATAAACATTGATTAAATTGGGTGGAATTCATCAAAAAACAAACATAAAAAAACAGCTTACAATAAAGTTTACATTTAAAGTTAAATTACAGGTTTAGTTGCTTTATTTTGGGGCTTTTTGAGGTGACTCACATACGGGTTAAGGGACTTTTCTTTCTCACCTTTTACTTCCAGCTTGGCTTTGGTCGTTGCGCCTCCAACGACTTCACAACTGTATTCGCCGCAGTCTTTGGTGGTCACGCCGCGAACGATCAGCTTCCTGACTTTATCCTGCTGACTGATCTCGTACTTCTGGCTCGTCTTTACGGCTTTGCCGTCTTTGGCCCACTTAACAGAAGAACCGGCCTGCGTCACCTCACAGGTGAAAACTGCATCTTCGCCTTGAGCGGCGGCAACAGTCTGAAGGGTTTTTGATATGGACGAAGCTTTTCCTGTGAGAAAGCAGTTTTCATGTCAAAAAGGTTTGTATTTCTGCCTGGTCTTTATTGTGAAGTTCCTGACTGACCTTCGACGGTTAATTTCGCTTTGGAGCTCAGGTCTTTGATGCTGAAGACCACCTCGCCGGCGTCCTCGGGGGTGACGTCTTTGACGGTCAGCGTGTACTTGCGTCCTGATTGGCGATCTTCACGCGGCCGTCGTTTGCCGCGGGTTTGCCGTTGATCGTCCACAGGAAGTCGTCGCTGCTTTCTCGAGACAGAATGCACTCAAAGCTGCACGTCTCTCCTTCGTTCACTTCGGAGGATTTTAGCCACTTTGTGATTCCAATTCCAATTTCTAGAATCAATAGCAGAAGTTTTGTTGTTGATCTGCGATCCTTCTCGATTTGAAATGGTGCGAACGCTCACCTCTCACGATGACCTTTGACTTAGAGACCTCTGTGCCGAGGTCACAGCTGTACTCGCCGGCGTCTTCTTTGGTCACGTCTTTTATGATCAGCCCTAAAGACTTGCCCGTGTGCAGGAGCTCGTACTTGGGCCCGGCTTTTAGGACTGTACCTTCTTTTTTCCAGACTGGAGAGACTCTCGGCTTTGATGCTTCGCATGTCAGAGTTATCATTCCCTTCTCCTCTCCAGTGACATCATCCAGTGATTTGAGGAACACGGCGCGCTTTTCTGCAAGAGTTGAATTAGACTCATGTGTCCAATCATACTTTGATTTATTTTAAAATAATTACGATTATGCCATTTTTAGCCAAAATGAAAAAAAAAAAAGTTGTTTTCTGGGTCATAATTTCAGCAGAGTTCATAGGAAATTCACTCATGGAAGTAAGCCTCCATTTATATCCCATCATCCCTTTGTTTACGTGTTTTCTGGTAGCTTACAGCCTCAACCTAACAACAAAAAAGAACTCTATGTTTTGTTCAGGACAAGATATTGTTGAGTTGTTGAATGTTGTTGAACAGGAATTTAATTTGGTAAAAAAATGGTTTGATTATAACAAGTTATCTCTGAATGAACAAAACTAATTTATGATTTTTTCTTGGTAATAGAAAGGTTGAAAATGTTAAATTATATTTAATGGTGTAGAAAATCCATATGTTAAGAAATAACATTTTAGGAGTAATAATTGATGATAAATTGTCTTGGAAATCTCACATAAATCATATAAAACGTAAATATTCAAGATCATCGGTATTCTGTTTAAAATCAGTGATGTATTGAACAAAAAGAGTTTGTTTCTTGTCTATTGTTCACTAGTCATTCCTTATCTTTCATATTGTGCAGAGATCTGGGAAATGCAGGAAAAACTATTATTGAATCATTATTTAAACTACAAAAAAGGCTATTAGAAAGTCAACAGAGCAGGATATTGTGATCAACCAATTCGTTATTTTGTTTGAATAATAGTTTAAAATGAAAGGAAATTGTTTATGTCAAGGTATTAGAATTGTCTATAGAGTAAAACATAATTTGGTTTCAAAAAATATACAGAAGCTGTTTTACTTTAAGGTTAGTCAGTATAATTTAAGAGGTCTGTATTATTTTTGAGCAGGTAAAGTTCGAACAAATGCTAAGATGAGATGTGTTTCAGTTTCTGGTGTTAAATTATGG
Source organism: Oryzias javanicus (assembly GCA_003999625.1). NCBI lineage: Eukaryota > Metazoa > Chordata > Actinopteri > Beloniformes > Adrianichthyidae > Oryzias > Oryzias javanicus. The sequence goes on along the minus strand of CM012453.1, from coordinate 32,087,940 downwards.
AATCAATTGAATGATGAATTCAAATTAAGTTCTTCACATTTTACAGTTAAAAAAGTTTAAAACGTAAATGTTGAACGATTATAATATACATATGTAAAGATTTGAATTATTTGTATTTGTTTGTAAATTTTTCTTTTGCATATTTTTTTTGTTGATCAGCATAGATATTGTCAATCTTCAAGGAAGGCATTGAATAAGCTTAAATAGCTTCTGCCTATTCCTTTTTTTATTGGTTGTCTGTTTGTATTGTATATTGTGTTGACTGTACAAATGGGAACGAAACCAATAAACTTGAACTTGAACTTGAAAAAAAAAAAAAAAAGAATTGTAGCGGAGCAGGGAGCTTGTGGAGCTTGATTGTAGTTCGTACGTAAAAACTATAAACTTTTCAAATTACAATTCTTCATCTGCTTTTAATATACAACTTTTTCAATGAAGAAAAAGACAGTTTTAATCTTAGTATTCCTAAAATATGTCCTCTATTGTGACAATAATGCTAAAAGTAAATATTAAAAATACAATTTTCAATGGGTAAAAGTTTGGGCTTCTAGTAAAAATGTAATCAGCTCAGATACTTATGGAGAGAAAATAGACTCACGCAGATTTACGCGTGCATAATTCTTGATTTGTAACTCATACAATACATTTTGTGCATAAGTAAAAAAAAACAAAATAAAAAAAAATATAGAATATATAATTTACATATGCACTATTTATAATTACAACAGCTTTAAACTAACTATGCACACAAACCTTTAAAAATTACGCATAAATCACTTGTAACGCACAAATCTGTGGTGAGACTCTTTTCACGTCTCCAAGATTCATCCTTGAGTGATGCGTTTAAATGTTGCAAGAATGCTGGGTCTTTTTCAGCCGCTTTGAACTTAGATTGTAAATAATATCTGATAAAAAATAAAATTTTCTTGCTTTCTTAAATAGATATGCCCGATAAATAAAAATAAAAATAATATAATAAAAGGCTGAACGAAACTTTAGTGTTGAGTGTTTTAAAATACAATATTTAGACTGTTTTATATTAATTATGGGATATATCTGCTTAAGGAAGTGTGAAAATGTCAAGTTTTCACCAGATAGAAGAAAATTCTGACGACCCAGCATTCTAGCAGCACTTAAATGCATCACTCACGGATGAATCTTGAGGACGTTAAAAGAATCTAACATCCGATTTGCGCATAAATCAGGTTTTGTGTGTGCATAACAAGTGATTTGTGCGTATAATTAGCTGTTGTAATGTTAATTTGTGCATGCGTAAATTGGATTTTTTTTTACTTATTCACAAAATGTGTTGTATGAGTTACAAATCAAGAACGCACAAATTGGGGTGAGTGTATTTTGTCTTCATAAGATACAGACTTACTTTCTCCAAAAAGAGAAATATTTTCCTATAAATAAAGTAAAGAGTTTTTACCTTTAACCCTGAGTGCGACCGACTCTTTCACCTTCCGCACTTGAAAGGTGACGGTCCCTCCATCGTTTGGCGCCAGGTTTTTCAGCGTGAGTTTGTGGAGCTTTCCTTCATGCGTGATGCTGTTGACCTCGTTTGTGCAGAGCACCTTGTCGTTCAGGAGCCACTGCGCCTCTTCGTCTGCATAGTTGACCTCGCACGTGAAGGCCGCATCGCCGTCTTCATCCACCTCGACGTCGGCCAGATGTTTGGTGATCTTAATATCACGCGCTTGGTAGTAAACAAAAACAGAAACGTGTGACTGGTTTATGGGATTGCACGCCTGCTTTGTTTTGTGGCGGTCGAAGGAACACACCTTCAACGGTCAGAGCGCCTTTGGTTTCAGCCGGTCCGGACTGGCAGCGATACTCGCCACTGTCCTCCTCCGTCAGTCGTTGGATGGTGAGTTGTGCCGTCACAGCTTTCTGCTTCATGCTGTACTTGTCCGATGCTGTTAGCAGCTCCTGACCTTTGAACCATTTGACCTCTTTCGGTGTGGCTGAGAATTTGCAGGCGAGTGTGGCTGAACTTTTCTCCTTTGCGTTCACATTAGAGATCGGTTCAGCAATCTCAAGCGGACGCTCTGCACACAGAGAAATAAGTAATCATGTTTTACAGCAATACTATTGACTCACTTTGATGGAATGCTATTAAAAAATGTACCTTTAACTGTGAGCTGAGCTGCAGATTTACTTTTCCCAGCGGTGAACTGCACAAGCCCCGTCATGGCGGCTTTGGTCTTTTTGAACGTGAGACGATGCATGGTGCCTTCCTTCTCCATCTCAACATCGGGACCCTCCTGAATGGCAACCCCGTTCAGAGTCCAAGCAGGAGGTTTGACCAGCTCCATGCTGATTTCCACCTCAAAAACAGCAGCGAAGGGCTCGGTCACCTCCACGGGGCTGAGCTCCCGCACGATGCTGATGGACTGCTCTGAAGGGGACGCAAATAAAAACAGCTCGAAAATGAACTTTGATGTAAAACACAAGAAAAGCATCAAGTCAGCCCGATTGTGCAAGTTCTCCCACTTAAAACTGTCAGTAATTTTCATCATAGATACACCTCAACTAGAGTATGAGCGACAAAAACTGAGGAAAAAAAAATCCAGAAAATCTAATTGTCTGATTTTTAGAGAATTTATTTGTAGATTATGGTGGAAAAAAAGGATTTGATCAATAATAAAATATGTTGTTGTATACTCTTTGTTAGCAATGACAGGAGTCAACTGTTTTCTGTAGGTCTTCACAAAGTTTTCAAAAACTGGTTTTTGGTCCATTCCTCCGTTCAGATCTCCTCTAGAGCAGTGATGTTTTGGTCCATTCCTCCATGCAGATCTTCTCTAGAGCAGAGACGTTTTGGTCCATTCCTCCAAGCAGATCTCCTCTAGAGTAGTGATGTTTTGGTCCATTCCTCCAAGCAGATCTCCTCTAGCGCAGTGATGTTTTGGTCCATTCTTCCATTCAGATCTCCTCTAGAGCAGTGATGTTTTGGTCCATTCCTCCATGCAGATCTTCTCTAGAGCAGAGACGTTTTGGTCCATTCCTCCAAGCAGATCTCCTCTAGAGTAGTGATGTTTTGGTCCATTCTTCCATTCAGATCTCCTCTAGAGCAGTGATGTTTTGGTCCATTCTTCCATTCAGATCTCCTTTAGAGCAGTGATGTTTTGGTCCATTTTTCCATTCAGATCTCCTCTAGAGCAGTGATGTTTTGGTCCATTCCTCCATTCAGATCTTCTCTAGAGCAGTGTTGTTTTGGTCCATTCCTCCATGCAGATATCTTCTAGAGCTTTGATGTTTGGGTCCATTCCTCCATGCAGATCTCCTCTAGAGCTGTGATGTTTTGGTCCATTCCTCCATTCAGATCTCCTCTAGAGCAGTGTTGTTTTGGTCCATTCCTCCATGCAGATCTTCTCTAGAGCAGTGATGTTTTGGTCCATTCCTCCATGCAGATCTCCTCTAGAGCAGTGATGTTTTGGTCCATTCCTCCATGCAGATCTCCTCTAGAGCAGTGATGTTTTGAGGCTGTTGCTGGACAACACAGAGTTTGAACTCCCTCGTTTTGGTCCATTCCTCCATGCAGATCTTCTCTAGAGCAGTGATGTTTTGGTCCATTCCTCCATGCAGATCTTCTCTAGAGCAGTGATGTTTTGGTCCATTCCTCCATGCAGATCTCCTCTAGAGCAGTGATGTTTTGGTCCATTCCCCCATGCAGATCTTCTCTAGAGCAGTGATGTTTTGAGGCTGTTGCTGGACAACACAGAGTTTGAACTCCCTCCAAAGGTTTTCTGAGATCTGGAGACTGGCTAGAACACTCCAGGACCTTGAAATGCTTCTCATGAAGACACTCCTTTGTTACTCGGGCATTGTGCTTTTTGGGATGATGCGGCAAGACCCAGACACATTTCCTCTTCAATGCCCTTGCTGACGGAAGGAGGGTCTCACTCAAAATCCGACCATACACGGTCCCTTCTTTCTTTCCTTCACATGGGTCAGTCGTTCTGGTCCCTGTACTAAGATGCTTTCCATCAGGTATGGTGTTCTTTGGAAACGACTCATCATTTTCTCTCCTCAAAACAGTCGAGTTCTTACCAGAGGTGGGGACTTCATTCAGATGACTTGGACACGAGTCAGGAATTTGACAACTTTAGACTCGACTCTTACTTTCAAAGCAGTGACTCATGACTTGACTCAGACTTCAGACCTTTGACTCAAAAAGACTTGCGATTTCCCTCAAATCCAAGGATTAAAAAGTATATTGAGAAAGCCTGCGCCACGGGCATCCGTGTTTGGTGTCGGACCAACATCCAATCAAATTAGGGTCACGTTGGATCGATCTGACAGTCCAAACAATCAAATTGCCTCATCACCCACAAACTTAAAGCTCATCACTGGTCTGTAGTGAAGGGATTTAACATCCAGACTTTAACCTGGGTACCTGCTATCTCCGGTTTATCACATTTCAAATGTTGTAAACTGTTTTTTGTTATAGGGAAATCATATTTTCTGGTGTTCTACAACAGTTCTTTGGTCTTAGTGGAGTTTGGAGGGTTTGAGGTTGTGGACAGGTGTCTTATTTAGGTGACGACTTCAAACAGGTGCCATTAATACAAGTAATGAGTGTGAGAGCCAGAAACCTCACTTGTTTTTAGGTGACCAAGTATTTATTTTCCATCAGGGCGGCCGTGGTGCAGTGGTAGGGCAGTCGTCTCATGATTGGAGGATAGTGGGTTCGATTCCCTGCCCGCCCATGTGTCGAAGTGTCCTTGGGCAAGACACTGAACCCTAAATTGCCTCTGGTGGGAGGTTGGCGCCAGTGTTCGGCAGCGGAGCCACCACCAGTGTATGAATGTGTGCATGAATGGGTCTGTGACTGTGAAGCGCTTTGGGCCCTCGAAGGAGGGTAGAAAGCGCCATACAAGTATACACCATTTACCATTCTATCATAATCTGCAAATAAATTCTTTAAAAATGTGATTTTCTGGATTTTCTTTCTCATTTTGTCTCTCATCTATTTAAGTGGGAGAATTTGCACAATTGATGGCTGACTGAATACTTTTTTCCCCACTGTACATTTGCTTCTTGCTAATATTTTATCCATCCCTCTACAGATGAGGAAACTGGAAGTGTAACCTAAAAACACGTGAAAAGTATCCTAATCACTCATTAAATATGATTCTGATGTTGGTGCTTTCTTTTTCTGTCTGAGATTTTGAATAAAATATGGATGAAATATTTATTTAGGATCCATTCTAAATAAATATTTTCATCTATCAAATTACAGGAAGCTGGATGATTCTATGAAAGTTGAATTGACTTTGTTACAAAATACTGAAAACGAGCATAATCATGCAACCACTGCAGATAAAAAATAAAAAAGAAATGGATTAAATTAGAGATCTCAGTCAAAATGTGGTTTTGTTGTCTTTCTAAATTACATATTAGATGTTGCATTAGGGTTAGCCAATTCATACTTTCACATAATGTTAACAGCTTGTAATTACTTCAACAAAAACTCCTCATTGGTTTATAGTTTGATGGCCGGTTTTACTTCAACACCATGTTTACTGTAGACTCTGTCACCCTGCGCTGTGATACCTTCTACCAGCAGTTTACAGGACGTCCTGTCATCGGTGGCGTCACAGGTGTAAGTCTCTTCATCGCCAGAGTCCACGTCGTTGATGGTGAGCGTTCGGTACACGTCTTCACTTTTGATCTCGTATTTTTTGCTGGCTTTGATTTCCGTCTTGCTTTTGAACCACTTCACCCCTGCGCTGGCGCGGGACACGCGGCACTCGAGGTGGACCCGGTGTTTGTACATGGCTATCTTATCTCTGAGCTTCTTCACAAACTTGACGGGCAGCTCTACGGCGACAACAACATTGAATGAAGGAAATCTGAATGCCCTGCTGCAGGTGCAAGAGTCTGGGTGCAGAAACTGTCCACTTAAATGATGCCAAAGCCAGCACACGTGAGAGCTTCAATGCTGGGAACAATCCCTATTTGTGGAATTAATCACTATGCAAACGTGAACAATTCAAAGTAACCCTTTCACTCTTTAGAAGTTTAAAAGGAGGTGCTTCCAATTGTCATTTCTTGATTAACTAATTATTTATAGTTCCACTTAGTATAACTTTTAGTGGTTTAAAATACCCAAAAGTGAACTTAACCCATTTTCCCATTTCCACGGTACAAATGTGGGCTGATTTATACAGAAGAGTAGAGTAACCCTTCCTAAATTTTTATCTTAGAAAAGAAAATTGAGACACTCTTATTGCTTTTAACTTTACTCACTAGAAATGAGCATTAGCATATTGATCCGTAATTGGTTGTAAATCTATTTCTGCAAAAATCTGTCATTTAAGACTTTATATACTTATATAAAACGGTGAAGTTTGACATTTTTAGGGGTTATATTTAAATACTTATTACAAAAGGAGAGTGGATCAGAAAATTATTTTGAATTAAATGGATAAAAAACTGATAAAAATATTAAGAAAAAAAATCTTTCTCCCTCGCAGACAATAAAAAAATAAATCTCAGAGTCAGGAAAGCAAAGACTAAGTAAAAAAAAAAAAAAATAATGCGGGGCTTAAGAGACAAAATCCAAAGTTTTTGACAAAAAGAGATAAATTTACACACAAAACAGCAACTTCAATTTCAGCTTCTAAAGGTAAATTCACAAAGGTTACTCAGGATTGTCCACGTGTTTTAAACTGTCTGAAAATCAGGACAAAACCTCTTATGATGAAACGAACATTGAGATGTTTTTGTGACGCCATCAGGCCTCAATGAGGAACATCAATGCAAGATGCAACAAGATTTCTCCTTTTGAAAATTTGAATCCAATAATACTTCAGTCAGAAACCTTCAGAAATCCTATTGATGACAAATAAATGAATTAAAATCTTGTAGGATTGTTTCTAAATTAAATCAAAGAAGGAGAAATCCATTTGCAAAGACCATTAAAACTAAAATGTTGGTTAGTCAGATTCAAAAACGATTTAGTGTTTGTAGTAATAGTGTCAGCACACAGCAGACGGGTACCTTTAACTTTGAGTTTTGCGACTGAAGATGCCTTTTCAGATGTAAATTTAATCTCACCCATATCTTCAGGGGAAACACACTTAAACAACAGCACAAACGTTTTACCTGGAAAACAGAAACAAAGTAAAATAAGATTTCTAACTGTTAAAGTCATTTAAGCCCCACTCTGATCATCTTTTGAATTACTTTCAAAGCCTTCCCAGAGGTCTTTTAATCACATTTATGTCATTTGAAGCCAAAATCTAAATAAAACTGATCATTACAGATTCTCTTGAGGGACATGGAAGTAAAAAAAAAATAAAGTAAAAAAAAAATTATGTAAAAAAAAAAAAAAAAGAAATTCTGGTTATTAACTGTTGCGTAAGACATTTTAACTGGTGCACACCAGTTAGTAATCAGAATGTTTATTTCTTTTAATGCAATTTTCAGGATTTTTTATTTCTTTTTTCAGTTACCATCTGGTGCACACCAGTTACTAACACCGGTTACAATCTAATGCGCACCAGTTAGTGAGCAGATTTTTTTTTTTTATTAATTTAACTTTTTAGAAAAATATATATATATTTTCAGTAACTATCTGGTGAGCACCAGTTAGAACACAAATATTTTTTTTAACTTCAATTTTTTGAAAAAAATATTTTTTTTCCATTTACTATTTGGTGTACACCAGCTACTATCTCATGTGCAGCAGTTAGTGATCAGATTTTTTCCTATTTTACATCACATTTTTAGAAAAATATGTATTTTTTCAGTTACTATCTGGTGAGCGCTAGATAGCACCTTTTTTTTTTTACTTCAATTTCCAGGATTTTTTTTTCTTTTTCAGTTACCATCTGGTGCACACCAGTTAGTGAGCAGTTTCATTTTTATTAACAGAAAAATATATATTATTTTCAGTAACTATCTGGTGAGCACCAGTTAGAACACAAATTTTTTTTTAACTTCAATTTTTAAAAAAAAAAATATTTTTTTCCGGTTTACTATTTGGTGTACACCAGCTACTATCTTAAGTGCATCAGTTAGTGATCCAGATTTATTTGTATTTTACATCACATTTTTAGAAAAATATGTATTTTTTCAGTTACTTTCTGGTGAGCACTAGATAGTAACCTTTTTTTTTAACTTCAATTTCTAGGATTTTTTTTTCTTTCTCAGTTACCATCTGGTGCACACCAGTTACTAACACCAGTTACAATCTCGTGCGCACCAGTTAGTGAGCAGTTTTCATTTTTTATTATTTCAACTTTTTAGAAAAATGTATAAATTTTTTCAGTTAGTGACCAGATTTTTTTTTTTTTAACTTCAATTTTTAGAAAAACATATTTTTTTTCCAGATACTATTTGGTGCACACCAGTTACTATCTCAAGCGCATCAGTTAGTAACCAGATTTATTTATTTTTTATTTTACATAAAATTTTTAGAAAAATATATCATTTTTTTCAGATACTATCTGGTGAGCACTAGATAGTAACCAATATTTTTAACTTCAATTTTTAGAAAAACATTTATTTTTTCAGTTACTATTTGGTGTACACCAACTATTATCTTGTGCGCATCGGTCAGTGACTAGATGTTTTTTTCTATTTTACATAAAACTTTTTAGAAAAATATACAATCTTTCAGTTGATTTCTGGTGAGCATCAGATAGTAACCAGAATTTTCCTTTCACTTCAATTTTTAGTAAAAAAAAATTTTGGGATGATTTCAGATGAATGCTTCAAAGAAAAAAAAAAAACACCAAAAACAGGATTTTCATCAGAGTGGGACTTCAAAGTGAGTTCCTGAGTGTGTCTGAAATAGTTCTGCCACAAACGATTATTTTAATAGTCGACTAATCATCGATTATTTTTTCCGATTAGTCGACTAATCGGATCATGGACAAAGTGGATGTAAAGAAAATCTGAAATATGATTAGCTTTAAAACAAAAAAATCCTAAATAAGCTAAAAACGCTAGCATATAGCTGAAATATTAGCTAAACTCCAAATCAGCCTAAAAAACTGTAAAAATCCCAAATTAGCCAAAATAGCTAGCATGTAGCTGAAATAATAGCAAAACTCAAAATTAGCCTAATAAACTGTAAACATTTACAATTAACAAGCTAACATGTAGCTGAAATATTAGCTAAACCCCAAATTAGCCTAAAAAAAAACTGTAAAAAATTCCAAATTAGCCAAAATAGCTAACATGTAGCTGAAATATTAGCTAAACTCCAAATCAGCCTAAAAAACTGTAAAAATCCCAAATTAGCCAAAATAGCTAGCATGTAGCTGAAATAATAGCAAAACTCAAAATTAGCCTAATAAACTGTAAACATTTACAATTAGCTAGCTAACATGTAGCTGAAATATTAGCTAAACTCCAAATTATCCCTAAAAAACTGTAAAAATTCCAAATTAGCCAAAATAGGTAGCATGTAGCCGGAATAATAGAAAACTCCAAATTAGCCTAAAAAACTGTAAACATTTAGAATTAGCTAGCTAACATGTAAATGAAATATTAGCTAAACTCCAAATTAGCCTACAAAACGGAAAAAATCCTAAATTAGCCAAAACAGCTAGCATGTAGCTAAAATATTAGCTAAACTCCAAAATAGCCTGAAAACCCTTAATGAATGCCAAAATAGTCTAAAAAGCTAGCAGAACGTCATTATAGTTTTCAACTTCACTACAGCCTGACTCCACAAATTATAAAGTAACGACTAATCGACTTTTAAATTAGTTGTCGACTATTTTAATAGTCGATTAGTCATCGATTAGTCGACTAATTGTGGCAGCCCTAGTCTGTAACGTACCCTCCTGTCTCATCTTGACGTTGTCACTGACTTTAAGTTTCGTGTTTCCTTTGTACCAGTGGCCCTCCACATCGTCGTGTGAAACTTCACAAACAAAAGTCGCGCTCTCCTTCTCCGTTACTTCCAGATCTTCCAGCTTCTTCACAATCTTAATATCCCTGGCTGCAACACAAACACACACATCCGCTGTTAATGTGTCCCAAATCGCTGACGTTTCCTTTGCGATGCTGCCGTTACCGTGAACGCTGAGTTTAGCAGAGGTGTTGTCATCAGCCGTGCGACAGACGTAGGTGCCCGCGTCTTCAGGCGTGCATTTGCTGATGGTCAAAGTGCGTTTTTGTCCAGAGGAATGAATGCTGAAGTTCCTCCCGGGTTTCAGTTCAACATCATCCTGGAGATGTAATGAGTTTAAGCATCAAACACGACACTTACTCTTTATTTTCTTTCATCTCAGAGGGCAGAAGTCTCACCTTGAACCATCTAACCTCTGCGTTGGCTCTAGAAACCTCACACTCAAAAGCAGCCTTTTCCTTCTCTGGAACTTTTACGTCCGTTAACGGTTTGCAGATCATCGCAGGAAGTTCTGTAGCATCAAAAGATGTTAGTAAAAATTAATTAAAAAAAAAATTAGCTAATTAATCTGGAAAAAAATAATCAGCTTTTTTTTTGTTACAGTATTTGCCAGCCACTTACTATCTGCAAACAATCATAATATGAAATCACAAAAAAAATTGTACATTTAGAAGATTTATTTTTAATTCTTTTGGAATCTCGGGTCTAAAACTCAGTTTTTGTCTACTTTTGAATATTCTGCTTATTTGGTATCATTTTAGTCAACACAACTTCCCTATGTGACACTACTTTTAGTCTGTCATTTTTATTTATTTATCTATTTAACATTTACTAAACAATGGGAGGATCAGCCCCTTGAGATGATACATCTCGTTTTCGACAGGTTCCTCTTTGAATAAACAACTGAAATGAAGGCAGAGTAAAATAAATAACAATTAAGGATACATTTAAGGTACCAGTTAAGTATATAACCAACACTAAAAAAAAAAAAAAAAGAACAAAAATTCACACACACTCACACGAACACAAAACAGCTCTCGACTTTACATTTCAAAATCACAATGCAGTTACGAAACACATTCCTTCAAAGTACAGAACTTAAAAATGTACTTTGATAAAATGATAAAGCAGACAATTCCGTCTAGAAAAATGTGATTCATTTTGCTTTGGAAACCCCAAAACTGTTTGACAACATAGAATGACAATTTTAGTTGTAATTTTATAAAAACAACAAGAATAAAATTTGTCAACATACTAATCAACATGTTTTTGAATGAAAATGTAAAAAAATCCAGGTCACATTTTTCCTAGAATTCTGTTTTTTTTTTCAGCTTTTTCCCTTTTTCTCCCTCATAAACTGTCTTTATTATGCTTGTAAAAAATAATATAACTTTTCTGGGAGAAGTTTGATCCAGCTGGATTTCAGGTCGGCTGCTCTCAGGTGGGGGCGTGTCTGTCTTCTCTAAACTGTTTGCCTCTTGCGGCGTCAGGGGGCGGGACTTTCGCGGAGAGTTTCCTTATTCATGTAGGTTTGCATCCCAAATAAAAAAAGGTTTCCTCTTTGGATTTCTCATTATTAATCACGTTAACGCATTAACATTCACAGCTCTATAAAAAAATATCTCAATTACAAAAAGTGACCTGTAAGAGGCAGAACTCACCTGTGACAACCAGTTTCCCTGACGTATGGACTCCTTCCGCCTTAAAGGAAATATTTCCAGCGTCTTCTTTCTTCAGGTTGGACAGCGTCAGGGAATGCTTTTTCCCCTGGACTGAGATCCTGCAGTTTGCTCCAGACTTCAACTTGGTCCCGTCTCTGGTCCACGAGCCCTCAACCTCCTCTTGACTGAGCTCCACCTCCAGTGTTGCGCTCTCTGTTTCGTGCGCTTTGGTTTCTGCGAGACCCTTGACGACATGGATCTTCTTCACTGCAGAAGAAGAGAAAACAAACATGAAAAGAGAGGAAAGCTGCGGTTGGCTTTGCACCTCTCTGGAGGGATCCTCTTACTCTCCACGGTAAGTTTGGCCTGAGTTTTGTCATCCAGAGTTTCACAGGAGTACACGCCTCGGTCGTCATACGTGACTTTCTTGAAGATCAGAGCCTGCTTGGCTCCATCCAGCCGGATCTCGATGTTTCCTGCGGGCTGCAGCACCACGCTGTTCTTCATCCACCTGACCTCGTCCGAAGCCTTGCTGAGCTCCACCTCCAGCTTCACCTCGCTCTGCTCCTCCGCCGTCAGGTTCTCCAGCTTCTTCTTGAAGGTCACGGGCTCGTCTAAAAGAAAAGGACGCTTCTGAGACCGTCGCAAACTTCTAGATTTATGACCACAAAGTTTTCTCGCCTTACGCTGAACTTGCAGAGTCGCTTTGCACGTTTTGCCCTCGGCGTCGACGCTTATCTCGCCGGCGTCTTTCTGGGTGACGGAGGTGATGGTGAGCGAGTGACTCCCGGCGCCGTGCTCAGCCTTGTACTTTGGACCAGCGGTGATGGGAATATTTTTGTGGAACCAGCTGACGTTAGCGTCCGCTGGCGTTACGGCGCACTTGAAAATGGCGTCTTTTCCCTCCGTAGCCACAACATTGTTCAGCTTGGTGGTCAGCCTCACAAGTCTGGGTGCTGAAAACAATAAAAAAGATGATATTATTTCTATTGTCTGCAATGATGGAATAAAACTCAAAAACCTGAGTTCGGATCAAAAGTTAGTAATCTCAAGTTCATGGGGAAATTAAATTTGAATTATTTTATATTCCTAAAAAAAAATATCAAAGTTTGGCAGATAATTGGAATAAAACATAAATAGTTTGTGTTAACTCTAGTACTCTTTGCATTACAGTTTATTAGCTGAAGCTTTGTACGGTGGCCCTGAAGTGCAAATCACACCAACAAATCACTCAAGACAAAAACATAAAGATCTCAAGAAGAATTAAAAACAGTTAATAAAAAATAAATAAATTCCAAAAAATGAAAACTGAAGCTATTTCCAGAAATCAAAATGAAATGTTACAAAATTAAAAATATAAGAAGAAGCCGGTAAAGGTAGAAATTATTGGACATTCTGATTGATCCATTAATTTTTGGAGTTGTGAGGCGTTTTTTAAAACGATTAGTAATAACTTGAATATCTCCAGTCGCTCTGCGAATTTGTCCACTTTATCTTACTTTGACCAAACTGCGTAAAACTGTTTTGTTTTTTTTAGCGTTCATTTTGTTTAATTTAATCAAGCGTTAACATCAGAGCCAGTCGTTCACACAAATTAATTTGTTTTTCGTCACTTTTAACGGTTTCACTGCACCCAGATGTGAGTAATGAAGGTTTCTGTAGTCTAGTAAACGTAACTGATTTAACAAAATTCCGTAAAATTCCGTTCTGTAATGTGTTCCGTTACTCTATTACTGACAAAAGTAATTACATTACTGTAGCTTACCCATTTTTTAGTGCGTTTTTTAATATTTAATTTTGATTTCTGCAAATTACTTTTGTTTTCATTTTTATACAATGTTGTTTTTTAGAATTGTGCTTTGATTTATACAAGTTACTGTTTTTTTCCTTTTTTTAATTTTGATTGGGATCTTTAATATGTTTTTCCATTGATTGTTTCTTTTTTTTTTTTTTTGGTGTGTTGCACTTCAGGGCTTCCGTAGTTTTCTCCTTGTGCATTAAATCAAGCAGTAAATAATGTCCAGATGTTTTCCAGACTTGTTCATGAAGAAGATCATGAACTTGTGGCTTGAAGGCTTACTGTCTGCACCCCGTGCAAATATGCAAAGACATGGAAGCTGAACATTTCATTTATTTATAGTCAACTTAGTCTTCATTTCTTTTGTATTTATATGAATAATTTTACATTCGGAGTTGGTTTGTGATGATTGTGGGCGCTGTTAATTAGCAGGAGAGAGCAGGTTAGTGGGGGAGGGGAAAGCAGAGCTGCATGCCACGTGAATGTGGGAATTTATTTTCAACCAGCAGGCGGCGCTAGTAGTTTATATATTTTATTTATTCCTAAATCTGAGTAGATTGGTTGTTTAAATGCCTCATTGTTGCAAACGTTCAGTTATATATCCTTACATGTGATTTATTTTACATATTTTGGTAAAACATAAGATTTATCATTATTTTTAAGAAACTGTGAACACCATGAGTTCCTAAGAAATCTTTGTGGCTGAAGAAAACGTCACCTCGCTTCTTCTTCCGGTGTTCTGACTGGCACCGCATCTTGTCGTCTGCCTATCTTAAACGATGCTATTCCCACCTTCCCAAGTCAACCGGGAATTGCACTCACGACCTTCCAGTCTCAGGGCGGACGCTCTACCACTGAGTTGGTAAAACATCTGCATGGAGTTCTCTCATCTGGTGAACTCAGACGACCTCTGTGAAGCGCTCAACCCATAATAACCTAAGATACTCGCTCAACATCATCCACGTTTTCTATGATGTTACAGCAAATGAACTCCAGAAAAACTGGCTCCTCCCACAAGCGTCTGGGGAATCAAGGCCATTTAGGGCAGGTGTCAAGCAGTAAATTTGACGTGCGAGGTCGGCCGACACTAATTTGAATCACGTCTAGTGTGAATGCAGCTTAAAGCAAATATCCAATGGTTACCTTTAGAGGTCACTTTGGCAGCAGTCTTTTCACTTCCACATTCACAGCTGTATTCTCCTTCGTCTTCTTTCGTCATTCCGGTCACAGTGAGAGCTCTCTTAGCACCATCTGCTCCCACGCAGTTCCTGCCTCCCGGTTTGATCTCTTTGCCGTCGCGTTTCCAGACGACCTCCCCCGAGGCCTTATTCAACTCACAGACCAGACTCAGCGTGCCGCCCGTTTCCACCGAAGCGGCTTTCAAAGGAACCACAAACTTCAAAGCTGCGTCTGAAAGGAAACATGAGCGGCGGTCACAGGAACGAGCGGGAATGCGTTTGTGGGAACGCCACTCACCTTCAACCTGGACCTTGAACTCCACTTTGTCCCCTGAGGTCTGACAGGAGTACGTCCCGCTGTCTTTGGTCTCTGAACATTTCACCGTCAGAGTCCGGGAGAGGCCGTCTTTCCTCATTTCGTACTTGCCGCCCTCTTTAAGCTCCACCTCATCTCTGAACCACCTGACGCTGCCGCTCTCTGCGCTCAGCTCGGTGGATAAAACTATACTTTCACTTGCTTCAACAATATATTTATCCTTAACTGGCTTCTTCTGGAACTTGACAGGAACATCTACGAAAAAAACAAGCACGGTTTCTGATACTTTTCATAGAAAACCTTCAGCTCTGGAGAAGAAACTCCCGTTACCTGCTAACTTTAGCTTGAATCCCAGCTTTTCACTCCCAGCCTCACAGGTGTATTCTCCAGCGTCTTTCTTCTCCATGCTGTCAATAACCAGCGTGCGACTTTTCCCCTTAGACTCGGCATGAACGGCCTTGCTGGAACTCAGGAGTTTGTTGTCCTTGTACCATTTGACCTCCGTCTTCACATCGGCCACCTCGCACTTCAGGGTGACTTTCTCAGAGAGCGCCGCCTTCACCTCCTTCTGAACAGAATCTTTGTTGGAGAAGGCCGACACCGATTCTAAAATGTAATAAAAGAGAAGAGAACTCACTGTGTAACAACACAATAACAAATTAAAGTTAAATATGAATTTAAATGCATGTAATGAACTCCATAGAATTCACTTTTTACTCTACTGTTAAAAAAGAATGTTAATAAAGAAAAATCACAGACAAAACTCATAGAATTGCTTCTCAAGTGATCACATCGAGGGGATAATACTGACATCAAATAGTCCCAACTTAAATCAAATCAACTTTATTTATATAGCACTTTTCAAAAAATATCATTTTTAATCAAAGTGCTTTACATAAAAAAAAAATAATAAAAAATAATAAAATGTTAAAAACAAAGGACAATTTATTCGCCCCCTCCCAAAATAAAAAAAAAACCCAGCCCCAACCGTCCACACACTCGCACAAACACACAACATATTTCCACACCATGATGTTAAAAACAATAAAAAAATTAATTAATAAAAAGCTGGAAAATAGAAATCTAGAAATCTGGCTTAAGGATTATGTCATATTTTTGATGAAAATTCTGAAAGATAATGTAAACACAACCTCTCTGATAAAAAAAGTCAGAAAAGTAGCCATAGATAAGACCCACAAGAACGACACTGTCATGTTTTAAGCTTTGAATTCAAAAATATTTTAAAATTTATTCTAAAAATAGATGACGTAAAGTGCAATAAAAGAAAAAATGTCCTTATCCTTTAAGACACATAATTAAAAAAAACAGATCAAACATCAGTAATTTACTATAACAAGTTTAGTTTCGTATTTCTGGAAGTATAGGGTATCCCCTTCAATCAATCAGTTAAACTACCAAACAACCAAATCAAATCAAACCAATACAACCAACCCTATTAAATTAACCTCCCAACAAACCAATTAATTTAAATCAACCAAATCAAATTCAGTTAAATGAAACAAATCAAATAAACCAACACCAATCAAATCAAACCAACCAACCAACCCAGTTAAAATCCACCACCCAACAAACCAAATAATTCAAATCAACCAGGCAACCAAATTCAAATCGATGAACCAAATCAAATAAACCAACACCAATCAAATCAAATTGACCAACTAATTAATTAATTAATTCAAATTAAACCAACCAACCAAATCAAATAAAAAAACTATCCAACCAACCAACCAACCAATCAATCAAATCAACAAACCAAATCAAATTAACCAACTGTCCAATCAAATCAATTAACCAACCAGCCAAATTAAATCAAATCAAATTAACCAACGAAACAATGAACCAAATGAAATCAACCAACCATTCATTCATTCAATTGTTTTTTTCAGTTTTTTTTAAGTTTAAGATACTTGAAAATTTTATGTCATTGTTTTTACTGGCTCTTTCAGTGTCTCTTTTTAGATATATAAATATATATAAAATATATATATTTATTTATTTATTATTATTTATTTTTTTTTAAAGGTCTTTTATCTGTTGTGTCTTTGTGGCAAATGGATCTTAGCGGCTTTCGCAGGGTTGCTGGAGCCTAACCCATCTACTGATGGGCGAAGGCAGGAGGGTTCACCCTGGACAGGTCACCAGTCTGTGGCAGGGCCTCAGTCACACACACATTCACTCTCACTTTCACACTTAGGGGCAATTTAGAGTCAGCAATTAACCTATGAAGCATGTTTTTGGATGGTCGGAGGAAGCCGGAGTCCTGGTGAAAAACACACGCATGCACGGGAGGAACATGCAAACTCCACACAGAAAGGTCCCCAGTTCTCCAACCAACCAACCAACCAGCCAATCAAAAGAATTAACCAACCAACCAGCCAAATCAAGTCAAATCTCATAAAATAAAATCAACCAACCACTAATCATTTATATAAGTTTTAAAAATTACTTGACACTCATGACACAAACTGCTTTACATCAAGATAAGATAAAAACAAAGATGACTATCCTCACCGTCCAGGAGTATTTTAAAGTTCATCTTGTCAGTTCCAGCCTCACAGGTGTACTCTCCAGCATCTTTCTTCTCCACGCCGTCGATGATCAGCTGCCGCGTCTTCCCTTTAGACTCTGTACGAACGCTCTTGCTGGAGGTCAACAGTTTTCCCTCCTTGAACCACTTCACCTCCGTTTTGGCATCAGCCACCTCGCAGGTCAGGGTGGCTGTTTTGGAGATGGTGGCCTTCACCTCCTTCTGGATAGACTCTTTGTTGGAGAAGGCCGATTTGGATTGAACTTCTGTAAAGAAAAAGAAAAAACATTTTAGCAAAACATGTGGAAGCTAAAGAAAATATGAGGTAGAAATAAATCTCTGCTTAAAATCTGTTTTTTACCTTTACATATAAAAAAACAAACAAATACTCAAGACAACATTGCTAGATAAAATAGTTTGAAAAGTTACTAAAACGAAAAACGCATCAAAAACAATAGTAATTCAAAAATTAATTATATTTTACATTTCAAATGTTTCATTTTATATAAAATTTTTAGGATTTTAATTGTTTTTATGTTTACAAATAAGGTTTTATGAAGGTAAAGTTAAATTGGTTTAAATAGAAATATGTAGTAATTTAAAAAAAAAAAATCGAAACACACTAATAAAAAGTAAATAAATGTGTTTATTTCATCATTCTTCCACACATTTCCCAGTTTTTTAAATGAACAGAACAACTGTTCTCTGTTTTTAAGAAGTCAAGCAGTTGCTGCAGACAGGAAACAATAAAAGCTCCAGAATAAAGTTCATTCTTAAAACAAAGAGCTACTTTATTTTAAAATAAAAGTCTGACCAAACAAAAGAGGAGAAAAAAGGGAATTTATAAGATTACATGAACAAAAATAGCCTCAACATTTTACCCAAACGGGGAAAAAAATGAATTCCAAGCATGTCAGATACTATTTTTAGCAATATAAAAAGAAAATTTCTATTTCCTCACCGTCCAGGAGTATTTTAAAGCTCATCTTGTCAGTTCCAGCCTCACAGGTGTACTCTCCAGCATCTTTCTTCTCCACGCCGTCGATGATCAGCTGCCGCGTCTTCCCTTTAGACTCTGTACGAACGCTCTGCGAGGTTCAACAGTTTTCCCTCCTTGAACCACTTCACCTCCGTTTTGGCATCAGCCACCTCGCAGGTCAGGGTGGCTGTTTTGGAGATGGTGGCCTTCACCTCCTTCTGGACAGACTCTTTGTTGGAGAAGGCAGATTTGGATTGAACTTCTGTAAAGAAAAAAAAGAAAACACTTTAAGGCCTTAATTTTTCAGCAGAACATGTTGAAGCAAAACGAAATATGAGATAGAAAAACAATTCAGTTTAAACTCTGTATTTTACTTTTATATATAAATAAAAAAATCCAGTAAAGAGAAAAATATTCACAACACTGGTAAGTCAAGTTAATTAGTTTAAGTAAAAATAAGTGAAAAACTAATTAGAAAACACAGAAAAAGGTAAATAAATGTGTTCATTTTATTATTCTTTCATAATTTTACCACTTTTTTAAATGAACTACTCTGCTCTGTTTTTAAGAAATCAAGCAGACAGGAAGCAATAAAAAAACCCACCAGAATAAAGTTCAGTTTTAGAGAAAAAGCCTATTATATTTCAAAATAAAAGTCTAAGCAAAAAAAAGTGAAAAATAGGTGAAAAATTGAATTTATAAGATTAAATGAACAAAAGTAGCTTCATAAACTTCAACATTTTACATAAAAAATAAAAGCATGTAAAATACAATTTTTAGCAATATAAAAAATAAAATCAGTTGTCCTTCACATCGAATTCTGTTCATGTCAAATTCATGTACATCGTCTTTGTTTTAACAGAAGTTAAAGTGTCTGCTTGACAGTTCTTCAAAAGTGTGAGAACTTGAAGCTCCCGCTGCGTGGAATTCCCGCCTAAAACGTTTCTTGACTTCCTCATGGAGGCCGAATGTTGAAACATCGACAGGTGAATAACAGCGTCGGTACACGTCTCCGTTCTGGGTTCAGAGAATGTCCCAGTGAAGAGCAGCAGCTGTCCCGGACAGGAGAAAGCCGCGGGCAGTCAGGGGACGACGGTATGGCAAGAGAAAGGGATCAAATGTTGTCAGGAAAAGCGGGCAGAGCCATCTTTTACGAATAACAATTATTTTAAAGATTTAAATGTTCTCACAGTTAGTTTCAATTAAAACAATTAATACAAAAAAATTATTGGAAATTTCATTTTAACTGATTTATTTACAATTTAATTTAATTTTAAGGAGAACTCCAGGTATTTACAACACTACTATGAAACATTCTTTCTGTCAGTTATTCTAGATTTGGTGTAAAGTCGTGTAAATGTAATCAGAATGTTTTAGTATTTTGTTTGTGTTTTTTAAAGATATTTTTAAAATAAATAGGCTTCAAAGGCCTTACATAATTAAATATTATATAGTTTTAAGCATTTCTTTTGTTTTTTATGCTGTTGGTTATTTTATTTTTTACTGATCTGAAAAATGATCCGAACCGTGAGATTTGTGATCCGTTACACCCCTATTTTAAAACAAATAAATGTATTTTAAAGGTCATCTTTAATTCAAATATGTAAATCAAGCAGTTGCTGCAGACAGGAAACAATAAAAAACACAAGAATAAAGTTCAATCGTAGAGCTAAGGCCTACTGTATTTCAGAATTAAAAAAAAAAACGCTGAACAAAGGGATTTTAGAAGATAACTAAAATATTAATTCAAATAATGTCAAATTTTATTTTAGCAATTTAAATAGGCATATATATGTATTTCCTCACCGTCCAGGAGTATTTTAAAGCTCATCTTGTCAGTTCCAGCCTCACAGGTGTACTCTCCAGCATCTTCCTTCTCCACGCCGTCGATGATCAGCTGCCCGTCTTCCCTTTAACTCTGTACGAACGCTCTTGCTGGAGGTCAACAGTTTTCCCTCCTTGAACCCACTTCACCTCCGTTGGCATCAGCCACCTCGCAGGTCAGGGTGGCTGTTTTGGAGATGGTGGCCTTCACCTCCTTCTGGACAGACTCTTGTTGGAGAAGGCAGATTTGGAAGTGAACTTTAATGCTTCATAGCGGAAAAAAAAAAATAGAAAAAACAACTTTAATGCTTCATTTTCAGCAGAACATGTTGAAGCAAAACAGTAAATATTGTAAGATAGGTAAAAACAATTCATTTTACAACCTGTATTGTGTTCTTTTATATAGAAACAAAAAAATCGCAGATAAAGAGAACAAAGTGAATCAACAATAGTTTGAACATTTGAACAATTGAACAGTAATATGAGGTTTTATGTAAGAAAAGTTAATTAGTTTAAGTAAAAATAAGTAAAAAATTAATTAGAAAACACTGAAAAAGCTAAATAAATGTGTTCATTTTATTGTTCTTTCATAATTTTACCACTTTTTTAAATGAACTACTCTGCTCTGTTTTTAAGAAATCAAGCAGACAGGAAGCAATAAAAAAAACACCAGAATAAAGTTCAGTCGTAGAGAAAAAGCCTACTATATTTCAAAATAAAAGTCTAAGCAAAAAAAAAGAAAAAATAGGTGAATTTATAAGATTACATGAACAAAAGTAGCTTCATAAGCCTCAACATTTTACCTAAAAAACATTAAAAGCATGTAAAATACTATTTTTAGCAAATAAAAATGATATTTATTATTTTAAAATAGGGGTGGAACGGATCGACACATGTATATACAGCGGAAAACTCCAACCCCACACCTGAAAAATCCGACTGCGCCTGCGTGTCTGGAGTATACTTTGTGACTTGTCAGCTTTTACGCGCACACGTGAAAGCGGTCCGGCGGCGGTCGTACCTGCCACCTGAAGCTTAAAGACGAGCTTTTCAGCCCCAGATTCACAGGTGTACTCTCCGGCGTCTTTCTTCTCCAAGCTGTCGATTACCAACTGGCGGATCTTCCCCTTCGCCTCGACGTGAAGGGTTTTACTGGAAGCGACGAGCTTGTGATCTTTGTACCATTTCACCTCGGTGCTGGAATCGAACACCTCACAGCTGAGCGTGGCCTTCTGGGACACGTTGGCTTTCATCTCCTTCTGGACTGACTCTTTGTTGGAGAAGACGGGCTGGATCTCTGATGATAGGAAATCAGCGTCAGACCAGATCCTAAAAAGCTTTTAACACCCTCCACTTTTACCTGCTACTTGGACCTTAAACTCCATCTTCTCCGACCCGGCCTCACAAACGTATTCTCCAGCGTCCTTCTTCTCCACGCCGTCTATCACCAGCTGACGGAGTTTTCCTTTGGACTCGGTGTGAACGCTCTTGCTGGAGGTCAGCTGTTTGCCGTCTTTGAACCATTTGACCTCCGTTTTGGTATCAACGACCTCACAACTCAAAGTGGTTTTTTGGGAAACGGTGGCTTTCACTTCCCTCTGGACCAAGTCTTTGTTGAGGAACGCTGGTTGAACATCTGAGAGATAAATTTGAATTTTTAGGTAAAACTTTTCATCAACTGAAGAGTTTTTATACTTTTTTTAACTAAGCATTTAATGTTTTTTTTAACATACACTGTTTACATGAACCTACTCATTTAATTTTAGTTACAATTCAACTGTATTTTTTCTATTGTAAAAAATTTCCAAGTGGTCTATTAATTATATTCATGTAGTTTTTTATCAAAAATAATAAAAAAAAAACTTTTGTCATTTTCTGCTAAGTAGCAAGAGTTAATTAGAAATTTGCCTCTGGGTTGTAGCCTCCGTTTAATTTGATGAGACCTGATGAATTTCCCATCAGGCCTTTAATGACACTCTCTCCAACTAGCTTATAGCACCTCACAAGCTCTAGCTAACATTAGCTTAGCAAAAAAAAAAAAAAGAACGGTGAGCAATATTGCAGCTAGTCATAAAGTTTAAAGACAGATTCCAGCTCAGACGAGGAAAACAAAGACATTAATGGATCAATTTGTCCGCAGGTAAGGCTGCCACTGTTAGCCAATAATCAACAACTAATCGACTTTTCGATTAGTCGTTACTTTATATTATATGGAGTCAGAGTGTAGTAAAGTTGAAAGGTATAACGGCATTATGCTAGATTTTTAGAGTATTTTGGTTTTTATCAAGGTTTTTTAGGCTATTTTGGAGTTTAGCTAATATTTCAGCTACATGCTAGCTGTTTTGGCTAATTTAGGATTTTTTTCAGCTTTTTACACTAATTTGGAGTTTTGCAAATATTTCTGCTACTGGCTGTTTTAACTAACTTAGGCTTTTTTTGCGCTGTTTCAAGAATTTAGCTAATATTTCAGCTACATACCAACTGTTTTTGGCTTTATCAGTTTTTTTAGGCTAATTTGACATTTAACCAATATTTTAGCTGGCTATCAGCTTCAGTATTTTCAGCTATCAACTTCAGCATCTTCAACTCTTCAGAGTCCTCACTCAGCTTACAGAATCACACAGAATTATCCCAGGTAATGCTATATATCTGGTTTTTAGTTAGTTAAAAGCTAATTATGTGTCTTTTTCAGCCACTTTGTGCATGACCTGATTGGTTGACTAATCTGAAAAAATAATCGGTGATTAGTCGAAAATAATACTAAATACTAAAACAATCGTTTTTGGCAGCACTATCTACAAGTGGAGGATTTAGAATTGTAGCAGAGAAAGGAGACTTTAGCTCACTCAGTTGCTGCGTCACAAACCCAAGCTTTTTCAAATGTTCGGTTTTCATCTGCTCCTAATTGGTCACAATTTAAATAAAGGAATTCTCAGAAATTCTGTTTTAATCTTATTAAAATTATTTATATATATCTCCTCCATTATGAGAAAATGCTACAACAACATGTTAAAAATACAATATTGTTGGATTGGGTCTTTAAGGAACACATAGATTTGGAAACCAGTTGTGTTGATAATAGTTGTTGGGGGGAGGGGAGCTTATGGAGTTTTAAAAGAGCCAAAATTAAATAAATGTATACACAATTAAACTATTAAATAAATGTGTAACTAATTATTTTAATTTGGCATTAAATAAATACAAATTGAATTAAATAAATAAATGTTTAAATAAATGTGACATTAAAATATTAAAATAGCACATATAAATATTTCATGACATATTTGTCAAATTGAAATAAATAAACAATAAATTATAAATAAATAAGCTATTACCTTCAGCGTTTCTTGCTATCAGCATTAGCATCCTCAGTGGCCAAATTCAGCTTCCAGCATTCACACTAGCAGTAGTGCAGGTAATGCTATATATCTATTTCATATTATGTTAAAAAGTTTTAAAGTTTTTTTTACAAATTTAGTTTTAGAGTGTTCAATAAATGTTTATTCTTCGGTGTGTTTTGGATTTTGGCCCCCTGTGCGATTGAGTTTGACACCCCTGGTCTACGGCGACCCTGAGGCCCCAGCGGGTTCAGAAAATGGAACAAAGTTCAGTATGAGAATCCCTGCTTCGATCGGGAAAATTGACTTTTTTTTTTTACCCTTTGATCAAGACACTGAAAACGTCACGTTCCCAAAGCTGAGCTCCTGATTGGTTGACATCATGTTCTACGCCCAGATCGCACTGAGGGATCTCAGATATCGTCTGTACAGTGAAACTCAACCCTTCTGATGGGTGAATGCAGCGTTAGAATGTTTACATACTAGCCTATAGAGCAGGGGTGGGCAATTGTTTTGACTCGTGGGCCACAAAGGGTTCTAAAATTTGGCATAAGGGCCGGACAAGGAGCAGATGGAAGGAGAGATTGGGTAATCAACCTCATAAACTAAAAAAATAATATGGAATTTAGAGAAAAACATGCTTTAATTTGGATTTAAATTCAAATATATTAATTTAAAAACAGAAAATTCTGGAGTTTTAATTTCTAAATTTTGATTTTTGTTCTCTTTTGGGTGATCCAATGGGTTGATGTTCTTCAGAGGAAAATGTGAACTCAAAGAAATGCTGCATTTATGTGGTGTAGGAATAATCCGAAAGATCACCATCTGACTCAGAAAGGAACACACACGAACGTCAGAGAAACAACACCATTCATGGGAAGAAACCAGAAATACAATGAAAATAAAACAATAATTTGGATTTTTGATTCAATGTATTTTAATTTGGAGGGCCACATTAAGTAGCTTAAGGGGCCGCATGTGGCCCCCGGGCCGTAGTTTGCCCACCCCTGCTATAGATGATCATAAGGTGTTAGGACCATGAAGTGACTCTCCTTTCTTCCGGCGGGATTGGTCGAGGAAGTTTTTGTCACTTCCTTTCTCATCAATGAACTCGTTGGCGAGAGCCCCTCACACGACTTAGGTAGATGAGATCTGCTTTACAATCAGTTAAACCAGTTGATTTTCTTTCGCTCTTTGTTTTAAATTCACTGAAACTATGTTCTTGTTAACTAATCCCCAAAACAACAGAGATGCAAAAGCAAGTTCTACCTGACACAAAGATCTTGAAGGAAAGCTTCTCTCCTCCAGCTTCACACGTGTACTCCCCGGCATCGCTCCTCTCAGCCTTTTCGATCACCAGCTGACGGACGGCGCCCTTCGCCTCCGGGTACACCGTCCGGCTGGACCCAAGCAGCTTGCCGTCTTTGTGCCATTTCACCTCCACCTTGCTGTCGGACACCTCACAGCTCAGCGTTACTTTCTGGGAAAGAGTGGCCCTCACCTCCTTCTGGACCGACTCTTTGTTGGTGAAAAAAGCTTGGGCTTGAGTTTCTGGAACAAAAAAAAAAGAAAGAACCTAAATATGTAGCGATTTCTTTGTTTTGGCCTAAATTTGAGAGTCCTACCTTTGATTTTGACATGGAATGTGACTCTGTCAGCTGCTGTCTCACAGGAGTAATGGCCTTCGTCGTTTTTCTTGGCGCCCTTGATGATGAGTTTCCTTTGAGTCCCTTTTGAAAAGATTATAGTTCTTTGGTCCTCCGTGATCTCTACTTGATCCTTTCTCCAAACAACAACGGCGCTGGCAGGAGAAACTTCACAGCTCAACTCAAGATCTCCTTTGAGTGAGGATGATAATCCCATAGGACCTCTTGCTTTGTTTAGAAACTTGGCAGGTTCATCTAACAGATCAAAAAAAAGGTACAGAAACTGTCAGTATAATAAGATAAATTGATTTATTAATATGTCGTTTTATTAAACAAATAAATGAGTGCAAATGGTGATTTTCTGAAGGTACCTTTCAGGTTGAGTTTTATGGGTAACTTTTCACTTCCTAGAACACACTCGTAGATGCCCACATCATCCTCTGTCACGTTGTGAACCACCAGGATCCTCTTTCGATCGATCACCACGTACTCGTACTTCTTGCCAACTTTTACCTCCCGACCATCTTTCATCCAAACAACCTGAAAACACAGATGAAAAGAAAAGAAACAAGATTTTTAAAAATGCAGAAACTTGCAGTACTGCTTGAGGAGTACCTTGGAGCTCACTGCAGACACGCAGTTCTATGGTTTTATTCAATTTTCTATATTTGCACCATAAGGTAAAATACGTTATAAAACTCACTCAGATCATCTTTTAATATTTTTTACCAATTTTTGCTATTTTTTGGCAAAAAACCAGACGTTTTCTAGCACATAGTTTCTGCAGAGCGGCAAGAGTTCCTTCGAAATTTGCCTCAAAATTTTGCGGGACCGTTAATTCAGAGCAACCCCGCTCCCCTTCCCCTTTTTTGAACTGCTTCTGATCCACGAGGATTAGAATTTCCAGAATTGATTCGATTCAATTCACAGAATCAATTTGATTTCTTTTTTTTATGCTTTAGATCCTCTCAATTCAGTTTGATTCAATTCCATTTTTAAGTTTACATATTTAGACACATTTGATAAGAAAAACATTTATAATTTGTATATGTTTTGAAGATATTCATATTAATCTGACAATGTGTAAATGAAATTAATAGCATACAGTGTTCCATGGATTCTCAAACAGAGAAGCTCAAACAATTGTTCTGCTTCTCCTGGAGGGTGTTTCAGTTTGGCCTCTAGGTGGCGATCGCATTACACCTCATTCCAAAAGAAGAAGAAAGTATGACCAAAAACTGTGTTTTAGACCACAAATGTTTACTTTAAAAAGTATTTCTTTAAAAGAGTTTAGAAGATGTATGACTGCTCATAAAGATGTTCATTTAGTCAGTAATGAAGGTTTAGGTCGACCGAACGTTAGCATTAGCCGTCCTATGGGAAATCCCATTAGACGTTAGCTTCGAGCTAGCAGACATTAGCATTATTCGTTTATAGATCGATTATTGTTCTATTAAGCTTAGATTGATCTATATTGATTAATTAATTAATAAAAAAAATACTCAGAAATGCTATTTTAAGCTTGATTTACTTTATGAATGTTCTCAATATCAGAAAAAGGCCACAAAATCATGTCAAAATTCAAAAGTATTCTGAGGGGTATTTTTCAGTGATGTCTGAAAGTAAACAAAAAAAGTTTTACAAACCTCGGCTTCAAAGTCTGAGACCTCAGCGGTCAGCTCGGCGGCGTCTTGGACGCTGCAGGTCACCTCTGCAGGAAGATCTGACTTGTTGGTGAACCGAACAGGAGGGGCTAAAATTAAAAAAAATGCAGTTAGAATCCATCAGTGCTTTGTGGGATAGTAAAAGATAAAATGATAAATAGTGCATACTTGTATATCCATTTACTACCTTCTTAAAAGGCTTCCTGCAGTCAGTCTCACACACACATTCACACACTCGCTGCATTTACATGTCTTTAAGGTCACACTCCAATTATGTTTTTTGTGTTTGTAAAATCGTTCCCAGTGATCTCTTAATTATGTCGGTGCAGTTTTTAGCCAAAATAAAAAAAGACTGTCATCTGCACACTGAGCCGATGCCATTTCAGTATCTGAATCATTAGTCTGAGCTTTTTCAAGCGTCTGGTTTTCTAATCCAGCGTAACTTGAATTAGGAAATACTCAAAAATTAAGCTTTAATCGTAAATTCTTTTATATAGGTCCTCTACTATGAGATAAATGCTACAAGAACTTGCTAAAAACACCAAAAAAATATTATTTTTATTGGAGTGGGTCTTTAATCGGGTCAAAGGTGAGATTGAACTGTGTAAATGGGCCCTGAAAAACTTTATATTTATATTTATATAAAACATCCACCACATATTCAATAAGAATAAATCATTTTGACATGCAAGAAGATGAAATATCAAAGTTCTGGTTCTGGGTCACGAGCAGCGGACGTGTGTCTTCAACTCTTTAGCTTTTAAAGTCTTTTAAAGTTAATCAAATCTTTTTTCTTTTCAACTCATTACTTTTTGTATTTATTATAATAATTCTTTGATGAACACAATTATGAGAATATTTAGATTATTGGTACCGATTAATATGTATGATTTGTCTGTGGATGTTTTGAAATTTGATTACCTCACTGTGATATTAATGATCCTTCATAACTTGAATCTATTAATATTTGATATTAAGTCCTGAACCGGATATTGATCATCCATGTAGAGAAAATGGTCGAGTCGGGGTGGGATTATAATAGTTCACTTCCTTCCACTCCATTTCAAGCGATCTACTGATGATTCATTATGTCAGATGTTATTTCATATATTCCTGATTGCTTAAAATAAAACATTTTTTTCATTCATTCATTCATTCATTCAAAGTTCTATTGTAAACAAACATGGCTGCATTTAGCATGTAGTGATATTTTTTTTTTTAAGAATTATTAATTGTTTATAATTATGAATAATTATTAATTCATTATTAATAATTTTTAAATAATTGCGGCCTGCGCAGAAGTTTATTCTTGGCCGCACTGACCCAGAAGAAGGATTAGGATAATATTTATTTATTTATTTTTTTTCAGTTCAGTTCAAAGCATTTATTTCAGACATTGAAGAAAAGTCAGTAGAGCAACAAATACGAAAATCATCGAAACAACAAAAGTCTGAAAAGGAGTGACAAGAAGAAAAAAAAAATCTTATGAATTCACAGCCCTGTACATTATAGCAATATATTCCTATATTCCTATTTACATTCCTATATGTGCGAGGAACAACAACGTGTAGCATTTGGACGCACTTTTTTCTGGACACGATTGGCAACATGAATGCACGTGATTGTTGGCACGGTTTCACAGGACTGCTCGTTGTGACATTTCCGCATTTAAAACCGCCAGTTCGTCCGCTGTTCCTCGGAGACAAGGTTCTCCCGGTAGATCTGGTTCCCTGGAGTGCGCCTGCTCGCTCGCGTGGGCCAGCCAGCAGCTCCAAAGGCTTCTCTGGAGCGCACACGGTCCATGAATGACCGCCACACAATCAGAATCAATTGTTTCCATGCATCTCGATCTGATTAACAATCAGTATAACTCACACATCTTAATTGGAAGGAAATTTTGATCCAAATGAGTCGGATTGGGTCAGAATATTCCAAAAGATGGGTTTAGACACATTTTTATTCTGATTGAGATTTTAATCTGATTACTTGTGTCTATATAACCACAGATACTGATGGCGGCTCTGCTACTAAACACTGGCGCCGACCTATAACCACCAGAAGCAACGGTGACAGGACGGGAACCGAACCTGCAAAATTCTGCTCAGACGCTCTACCCCCGCACCACAAAAGGGAATTTCCCAATATCTTACCTTTCACGGTCAAAATGCAGCTGCTCTCTGAGCCTCCGCCCACAAATTTCACTTCGGCGCCGTTCATTTCCATGGTGACGTTGCGGATGACCAGCGTGTGGGTGGTCTTTGACCTGGTGATGAGGTAGTCAGCTCCACTACGCAGGAGGCGTCCGTTTAACGACCAGAAACCTGAGCAAGCGGCGGACAGCTCCACAGACAGAGAGAACTCCTCACCGGAAACCGCAGAGCTGTTCACCAGACCTGTTCTCAAGTCCGCCGTGGGCTCTAAAGGACAAAAGCAAGAAATACGTTTAAGGGACACAAAAGAAAAGACACAAAAAAAACACAAACTCACCAAGATAGAAGCTTCCAGGAACCTCCAGGTAAGGACTCTGCCCAAAGTCATTGACAGCAGAGATGCGGAATTGGTAGCTGGATTCTTCAGTGAAGTTGGAGATCGAGATCTCGGTGGTAACGATGAGCTCCCCGGCGTTGCACCGTTGCCAGGTAGAGGCGCCGACTTTCCTTCGCTCCATGATGTAGCCTTTGATGGGTACAGGACGGTCGCTGTCAGGGGGGGACCACCGAAAGGTGATGGAGGAGTCGGTCTTGATCTGCACCGCAGCATCGATGGGAGGATCAGGAGGATGCTTCCGTGCAGCTGTGGAGGGAAAACAGGTAGCTCACCTGGATGAAGCTGTTCAAATGTCACCAATTTCACCCACATTTTCTTATAAACTGGTTACCATACTTAAATACAACCTGATTTCTAGATGCTGTAAAAGAGAAAATTAGTATAAATTTATTGTCAAGAATTACGTTTTTACTAGGGACGGGAATCGATGAAAAAAATTAACGAATTAATCGCAAACCTGGGGCAAGATTAATCGCGATTAATCGCGATTATTTTTTTTATTTACAGTATTTGCCAACCACTTGTTATTTGCGAATAATCACAAAATGAAATTTGTTGTAACTCCCACATTTTCTTTTGAACTTGATGTGGATTTTATTTTATAATATGTAGTTTTCCAAGCCGCCTTTAGATGGCGCTGCGGTTAAGCTAAGTCAGAAAGGAGAGAAGTAAAAAAAAAAAAAAAGATCCGTTGAGAAGATCAGCGTCAATCAAGAAAAGAAAGAGAAAAGAAAAGTTCTAATTCTAGTTTTGGCATTGTATAGCCAACGAGGTTCGTTTATTGTGAACGTTTGTTATAGAGATTTATATTTGATTTCATAAAAATTATTTATTTTATTTATTTTTTTTTTTTATGCGCTTGTGTCAAGTGAATTTTGAAGCCACTCTTTGCACCTTAAAAAATTAAACTGCTCCTCTGGGATAAATAAAGTGGTTTGAATTTGAATTATTTAGCATTACGGGTGATTTTACGCCTGGCTCTGTCCATCTGTATATATACTGTCAATGGTTCCAATCCCAACTAGTTCCTTTTTATGTGGCTTTTCTCTACTCCTGGGCTTCCTCCCACAGTCCAAAGGAATGCATCATGGGTAAATTGATGTCTCTAATTTGTCCCTCGGTGTAAAAGGTTCCGGATGGATGGATGGATCTGACTCACCTGTGACAGAGAACCGCGTGGAGGTCTTGCAGTCTCCAGCCACAAAGGCCACTTCTCCAGAGTCGTCTGCCTGACAGTCCCTGATCGTCAGGGTGTACTGCCTCAGCGTGGACGCGATGGAAATGCGGGAATCTTGCTTCAACTTCTCGCCGTTCCGAGTCCAGTACGCGTCTGGGCACGGATGTTCCAGCTCCACGCAGAAGATGACCGTGTCGCTGACCGGAACTACTGTCCTTCGAGGAAGCTTTTTGGTGATGTTGCCTGAGAGGAAGAAGAAGTCAGTCTTCAAAAAACGACATTCCTGCAATAAGAATTTAATAATAGGGTTGTTAAACTTTAAAAAATAAACATTTTCTCTATATATTTGACAAACGGATCACTAAATTTCCCAATAAATGATCAGAGTGATACCCAGGACGGTGAGCTCAGCCACAGTCCGGCTGCCCTCCTTCATCTCGCAGATGTAAACGCCGTCGTCGTTGGTGGTGACGTTGTGTATGGTGAGCCGGCGCACGGTGCCGTCCTCCTCCATGTGGTACTTGTAACTTTGCTCCAGCCGCGTCTCCTCCATGAACCAGTTGGCCTGAGTGGCAACCAGAGGGACCTCACACATGAGCTTGGCCGAGGTTTTCTCCTGCACCTCCACGTCCTGCAGCTTCCTCCTGAATGGAACTTTAGGCTCTGAAAGAGAGAAGATAACATCAAGTTCTACTTAATACATAACTTAACTAAAGAGTCTTTAGTTTTTCTACTTTTTGGATCTCTTTTTCCTTGACAAAAATCAAAAAATTCAAAACTGTGAAAAAAAGGAGAAACTCTGCTGTCTGTATTGATGTACAGTCCCTACACAATCTCACATTTTTTTGGTAATAATTGAGGCAGAAAAAGCTGTTTTATGTAATGGAAGTTGTGATACTTTTCAATAATAATTTTAACTAAATTAGTTAGAAATTTTCCCTGGTAGTTGTTTTTCCCTCCTGTTTATTAATATTCAAAATCAGTTAGTCTCACAAAAACAAATAAAGACAATAATATATTCTTTCTAAAGCGTGATCAATATTTAAAAATATTTTTCTATGTTTGTGCAACTGTAGTTTTTCAACAATTATATAATCACAAGGTTCTTAACAATTTTGCACTAAAATACTAACATTATATTCATGTTTCATTGCAACACGAAGAGTGAACATGTTAAAGTTTGAGTAGTTTTTTCTTTTCTTTTGTTACTTTAACTAAAATATTTTTTTATTACCTCTTTTAAAAGTATTCTAAGTCTGAAACAGAATGTATCCTTCATCACAGACTGTTATTACAAAGATGACTTGGACCAAACACTAGGATGTCTGGCTGTTTATGATAAACAGAATATATATAAAAAGAAACCAGCATCTCTCAAAAATGTATTTTTTTACGTTTTTAACTTTAGTAGCAAAAAAGCATGCTCATTGCTTAATGACTGAACTTCAAATTAGCATAACATTTCTCCGTAAATTAAATCAGCCAAAAATTATAGCATGTTGCTGAAATAAGAGCTAAAATCAAAACCCCCAGTAGATAATAAATTAGCTAAAAATGTTAGCATATTGCTAGAATATTAGCTAAACTTCAAATTTGGATAAAAAAAAAACTAATTAGAGGCCAAATCTGCCATAAAAGCCAGCTTGTTGCTTAATTACTAACTGAACTCCAAAATAGCCTAAAATTCCTCAGAAAACTAAATTAGTCAAAAACGTTAGCATGTTGCTAAAATAGAAGCTAAATTTTAAATTATCCAAAAAAAAAAAAAATCAATAGAAAACAAAATTAGCTGAAAACATTAGCATTTTACTAAAATATTAGCTAAACTTCAAATTAGCATAACATTTATCAGAAAACGTAGCCAAAAACGTTAGCATGTTGCTAAAATAGAAGCTAAAATGATACATTAGCCTAAAAGCTCCAGGTAACACATTAGCCAAAAACGTTGGTATGTTGCTAATATAATAGCAAATCTCCAATTTTTTTAAAAAAAAATTACCATTATTTTATTTTTCTTCAGCCAGAGAGCCACCATGGAGAGATAAAAGAGCCGCAGGTTGCAGACCCCTGATCTAGTGCCCTCCCCTGGATTTTAAAGTAATTGAACATCGCTAATGTGGTGAGAATCAATCCAAACTGGGTTTTCGCAAAGGCTGCTGGGAAATGTGTAGGGCACTCGATTTTGGAATTCAGACAGCAGTAAAAAATGGAAAACTCAATTTATAGTGAGTAGAGAAGGAATTCTGATGTATCTTAAAATTCTAATATTGAGTGCCCTAGAAATTTCAGAGAAGTCTTTTTGAAACACTGATGTGTATTGATGCGCACTACATTAGTAAATATTTACCACAATGCATTGTGTTTGAACAATTTTTGCGAAAAAAATGTGATTGAATGTAATTTTTTTTCACATTTTCACTATCCAATACATTTTAACTCCCAACTCATCAAATATATTAAACCTCCGCATCAAAAACTGACTTTTTTTGTCGTCTCTAACTTCTCTTTTTTTTTTACAAGCAGGCTGTTTGTAAAATCAAGGGTCCGCAACCCTCGGGATACGGTACCAGACGTGGACTGGTCCTCGGAACGTGTTCGGCACTGGTAAAATAACCTGGCAGCAGACACGGTACCAGACGCGGTACTGGACCAGAACTGGTACCGGGTTTGAGTACCAATGCGCTCCATGGCCTGGACCGGTTCTGGCTCGCGGCCCAGAGTTCAGTGATTTAATGGAAACAGCCAGCACGTCAAAAAATGTACATTTTTTACGCAGTAGGTTACTAAACCAAACATCAATATTTGACGAAATGGGAGTGAAAACTTGCTTGATAGTGAAAAGGTAGATGGTTTATTAAAAAAATTACATTTAAACACATTTCTTTCCAAAAATATTGTTAAAACCCAATGCATTGTGGTCCATTTTCGCTAATGTAGTGAGTATCAATGCACTCTGGCTTTCGCAAAAACTTCTGGGACATTTTTAGGGCGCTCGATTTTGGAACTGCAAGGTATCACTATGTCGTGCGTTTGCCATTTTCTAGTGCTGTCCGGATCTATAATTCCAAAATTGAGTGGACTAGAAATTTCCCAGAAGTCTTTGCGAAAAGCTAGCATGCTAGATTAGCTGGGAGTGATGTTGATGATATTTGGTCGTATTTTCCCCTTTAGAAAAAAAAAAGTAGTAAGCGTGGTGTCCGAATTACTTCTTAAATGTATAGAACTAGATAGTCCTGCTCTATATAGCAGTAGTAAAGGATTAGAGTGGGAATCTGGACATAGCCACTGTTTTAGTACACATTTTGGCTAAGATTATTTTATATTCTTACACTTAAAGTTGCCTCGTTTCAGACTTTTTTAGCTATAAACAACCCAAAGGACAGGTGAACTAACACCATTAAACATTTCCTGGGTGAATCACTTCCTGCAGGCCGTGTTCTTGTGTGGTCCAGCGAGCGAGTCTAGTCTCAACCGCTCATCAACTGCAGAAATAGATGCAATGCAATACTTTCCTTAAGAAGCTTAGCCCAAATTTAACATTGTTATGAATAGCCGCATACATTAAGCCAACGTGCAGAAATCTGAATATTGTGATCAAGCTGTTTCTGTTTGAGTTTAAGTGTATTTAAATACAGCAATGTTTTATCTGCAGGTTGAGAGTTATTTTCATGTGAGGGATTTACTCACTTAATTTATCATTTTATGGCTTTTTAGCATATCTAAGGTAAAATGTATGTTGAGACTATAGGCTTACCTTTAACTGTTACCAACACAGCACTGTAGGTCTGCCCAGCCATGTTTGTGGCGTTGCAGGTGTAGAGGCCGTTATCGCTCTGCTTGCAGTACAGGATCTTCAGGATGAAGTTCTCGGCTTGGTCCTCGTAGATGACGTGCCTGCGGCCCTCGCCGATGTTCGTCCCGTCCTTCCTCCAGATGATGTGCGGCTTGGGATGACCTGTCACAAAGCAGCTGAGCTTGGCGTGCTTCCCCTCGGTCACTGTGCACGTGCGCGTGAACACGCCCTTGGGAAGCTTGGCCAGGGCGGACGCCCTCAACTCGTGCTCCAGGTTCAGGGAGGTCAACACGTCGGCCATGTTGGTTGTGGAGGAGGACGAGACGGAGCTGCTCTTCTCTTCGGAGCGATAGATGGAAATGTCCTTCTTCATTTCCTCTTTGCGCTTCTGCAGATGGGAGAGCAGGGAGGTGTTTTTGTCCACGGACGTGTGGCGAGCGTCCTGCGTGTCTATGGCGAGGGTGGCCGCGGCGTGGGAGCGGCCCACGGCGTTTTGGGCCCTGCAGGTGTAGGTGCCGCCGTCCAGATTCCGAACGCTCTGAATCTTCAACGTGCTGCTGTCGCTGTCGGAAACGATCTTGATGCGGTTGGTTTCTCCCAGGTAGCGCCCGTCCTTCTCCCACTCAAAGTTGGCCTCGGGGTGAGCAGCGACCCGGCAGAGGAAGACCACGTCTGCCCCCAACCCGACACGTGTGGAGGAAGGCTTCACCATGAAAATGGGGGCCCGCTGAGACATCTCTGCCGGCAGGGCCACTTTCAGGGTCACGGCCGCGTACGCCTCCCCAACACTGTTTTTGGCTCGGCACATGTACTGGCCGCTGTCCTCCAGCGTTAAGTCGTAGATGGTCAGGCGGTACACGTCTCCGTCCTCCACGGTCTTGAAGCGGCCCCCAGACGTGAGCTTGAGCTTGTCTTTTTCCCAGCTGACGACCGGCGTGGGGCTGCCCACGATAGTGCAGCTGAGGGTGGCATCCTTCCCCACGCACACCGAGAAAGCCTTCGGCGGGTGAGAAAGCGGGGCGCCCCTCCAAAGAAGTTCTGATCCATTCTTTGGTCGTTTCCTGTCAGCAAAGAAAACAGCTGTGTGGATACATTTTGACACAGGACCCTCTTAAAAAGCCACGGGGGCATTGTATGGCCCACAGGTGTTACCTACCTATGCCCTTGTTGCTCCCTTTTGGGAGAGAACACCCCACTCTCTCCTTCTGCCCCAGCTACCCCAGTCAGAGCTGCTCTTTACAAATTCATAAAAAAAATACTTTCTATCAGATTTATCTCCATAGCAACCATTTATTTTTTCCGGTCGCCTAGGTGAGACAAACAGGTCGATGTAATTTTTAGAAGAATTGGCAAAAGTAAATTTTTGGATTTCCTTAGCAACGGAGGTTTTTTAGTAACTACGCCAACATTCCTAATAATTCTATATCGTATATTATATTGTGTTGATTGGCTTGAGCCAACGATTTATGTTTACCTGTATATAAAGGTGCGAGCAACGGCTGAAGTTTTGCTAGCTCGCTATGCTAACACTGATCAAAATCTGCAAAAGTTTTATTAAAGATTTATCTCCATAGCAACCATTTATTTTTTTGGTCACCAGGGTGAGACGAACAAGTCGATGTAATTTTTAGAAGAATTGGCAAAAGTAAATTTTTGGATTTCCTTAGCAACTGAGGTTTTTTAGTAACTGCGCCAACATTCCTAATAATTCTATATCGTATATTATATTGTGCTTATTGGCTTGAGCCAACGATTTACGTTTACCTGTATATAAAGGTGCGATCAACGGCTGAAGTTTTGCTAGCTCGCTATGCTAACACTGATCAAAATCCTGCAAACGTTTTATTAAAGATTTATCTCCATAGCAACCATTTATTTTTTTGGTCACCTGGGTGAGACGAACAAGTCGATGTAATTTTTAGAAGAATCGGCAAAAGTACATTTTTGGATTTCCTTAGCAACAGAGGTTTTTTTTTCAACTGCGCCTACATTCCTAATATGCCTGTGTCGTATGTTATATTGCGTTGATTGGCTTGAGCCAACGATTTATGTTTTCATGTGTATAAAGGTGCGAGCAACAGTGGAACTTTTGCTAGCTCGCTATGCTAACGCTGATCAAACTCTGCAAACGTTTTATTAAAGATGGCAGCCTTTTTCCCAGCTCAAAAGTCTATAAAACCTTGGTTGTGGTTGTAAATTTAATCTTGTGGTGTAAAATTTTGAAAAGATCTCTCAAGGAAAGCTTTTTTTTTCCATAGTGTGTGAAAAAGTAGCTACATTTTACACTTTTTCACAACA